>APFE030066948.1:0-26374 GCA_000404065.3 Pinus taeda
GGTATTACCGACACTTGATCCATGGCTTGACACCTGATTGGTCTATGAATTCTATTTAAAGCGCATGGAGGGTCATTTGTAGGTTAACCGTGCATGAGAGAAGCTTATGTAAAATTTCATTCTTTTATTAAGAAATTTCCTGTAGTAGCCACGTTGGCATAGGCCGTGGACTTTTTCCCTCTCTGAGGGTTTTAACCACGTCAAAATACTGGTGTATTGATCTGTGATCTGTTTGTGAGCGGTGTCCTTTTGGTGTTCTGTCTGAGGAACTTACCCTATAAATTCCTACACTTCATTCCACAAACAGAGAGAGTAAAGATAATTTGAGAGCCACACACTTCCCTGATATCAGGTCACTTTGGGGTAAGTAAAACAGTTGCACAGCTACAGAGATTTTGTTATTGGCCAAAAATGAATGAAACAGTTTCTAGATATGTAAAAGGGTGTACTATGTGTGCTAAAAGCAAGCCTAGCAATAGGAAACTAAGCTTGTACACTCCATTACCAGTTCCTTCTCACCCTTGGGAAAGTGTTTCCATGGATTTTGTTGGAGGACTGCCTAAATCTAGGAAAGGTCATGATTATTCGTATGTGGTTGTGGACAGGTTCAGCAAAATGTGTATTTTGATACCTTGTAATAAACAGATTACAGCTGAACAAACTGCAAAACTATTCTTTTAACATGTATGGGTTCATTTTGGATTACCCACTTCTATTGTATCTGATTGAGACACCCGATTTGTGGGGAAGTTTTGGTCAAGTCTATGGGAGCTGATGGACACCCAACTGAAGAAAATCACAGCTTTTCATCCACAAACCAATGGCCAGACAGAAGTAGTTAACATGAGAGTGATCCAGTTACTCAAAGGATATTGCAGCAAACATCCTAAGCTTTGGGATGAACACTTATGTTATGTGCTGCATGCTTACAACAAAGCAAAACACTCTTCTACACAGAGATCTCCTTTTGATACCTGTTTTGGTTTCATACCAAGGTCTCCTTTGGATTTTTTCTTTGGTAAAGATACCACAGTTGATGGAAACAGTGACGTGGACAAGGCAACTAGGTTCATTGAACAGATCTAGGATATCCACTAGGCAGTACAGGAACAACTGGAAAAGAGCCAAGCCAATACAAGGCTAGGCATGACAAGCATCGGACGGAGCACAGTTTTCAAGTTGGAGACTAGATCTAGCTGTATATTAGCAAGGATAGAGTGCAAGGTGAAGGTAAAAAGCTAAAGCCTATCAGGTATGGACCTTTTAGGATACTTGAGAAGATTGGTGAAAATTCTTTTCACCTTGATCTACCAGCTTACATGCACATCTACTCAGTTGTAAATGCAGATTGCTTGAGATTGTTTGAACCTTCAATGATTGAGGATCCTAAAGAGCAAGGTCAATTGCCTTCTATTGATGACCTGCTACCTAAATATCTGAATGAATTGCAGGAAGATACAGTCTTGGACAGGAAGGTGAGGACAACGTGTAGGGGAGATGTTGAGTACCTCAAGATTGGACTCAGAGGTTCGAAGCTGAGAAATGCAAAGTGGATTGAGATTGGGTAAGTGAGATAGCAGTACAATCACTTAGTCGATGCTTGAAAGATAACCAACTTTTGGTGGTCCAAAAGCTTTTCAGTGGGAAGGTCGTGATCCAAACTGGATCCATAAAGAATAATAAACAGAGCCATGGTTGTACCAAGATGGGACAGACTTCAAAGAATTTACAACAGTGATAAAAAACACCTCTAAACCAGTGGGAATGGCAGCCAGCATGGAATGACGAGGACCTTGGTCAAAGCGCACTGACTGAGGCCCATGGAGATGGTGCAAGAGGTGAATTTAGCCCCTGGGAGGCCCGGATTGGGAAATAGAGGAGGTTTTTGATGCGCGATTAGCGCTTTCGCTGTGAAAAAACCCTCAAAACGGGGAAGCTCCGAGCACTCGGTTGCGTGGGAGCTGGAAAACCGTGGGAAAAAAGGCTAAGCGCTAAAAGGTGGGACCTGCTCCAAAACCGGTGGTATTGATCACGGGCATCTAAGGGCGGTAAGCAGTTTTGATGGAAAAGGAGCGATTCCACTCAGCGCCCGATGCATGGCAAGCGGAGGAGAGAGAAAACCATCACTCATCGCGCACTAACGGTCGAGCTAGTCAACTACGTAGGACGAGCGAACAATGTCGGATCTAGGGGCTCCAAATCTGATGGCTGAGATTGCGCCTGATGGAGAAGATGGAGTTGATGGGGGATTAGGCCGCAATATGAAAGAATTTGAAGTCCGGATTGACCACCACGATGGTAAAAGACTCATTCCATGACGTAACCGAAGAAACAAACCGACGACGCAGGCTGGCGCATTTCGTAGGAGGACAAGTGGCCACTCCCTAGGGGCCTGATGATGATGTCGAGAACAGGGAACTCCAAGCGTAGCTGCGAGCAGTAAAATCAACGGAAGTGGAAGAGGAAGTGAATTTCCATGAGCCCGAATGGCTTAAAAGACATGAACAGAGAACAGAAAGGAGAAGGGGATGAAGAGTTGGGAACCCAGAGAGGAATATCGAAGATAGAAGACAGAGAAGAGAAAGAATCAGTGAAGAAAAAAGCAGAAAGAAGACAGAGGGCCGAGCTAACCAAAGGCATCATCGAGCACCAGAGAGCTTGAGAGATTTAAGCCATCCTGGAGAGGATCTATTAGACTAAAGAGGTCAAAGAGCTGATAGAGAAGAGAATTTGTGTACTCTAGTGGTTTGGGGAATCCAAGAACCATCCTGCCAAGCCAATCTGTTTCAGGAGACTCATATTGAGCTCCATCATTGTAATTCTCTACTTTAAGACACAATAAAAGAAGGCCACCACTGAAAGCTGGACCAGAGATGTAGCCCTGGAGGATAGGGTGAACTCCTTATTAATTTCTTGTGTTCTTGCCTTTTCTTACTATATTTCTCTGTTCTTTTCCCTTTCAAGTGTCTGTGTATTTGCAATCTAATCGATCTGTTGCTTAAATAACATAGACACACACCAACATATGAGTCTGTAATACCTTCATTTAATAAATCTTTAACTGAGGTCACTCATAGGGTGATTATCATATCAAGGCCAGATTGGGGCCTTGGCTGGATGAGGCCTATGTGCTCTCTGCCACCATTGTGGAGAAGTTGGATAACATGTAGATAGCATAGGAGAAGATCAAGGCAGATAGCGCAGGACCAGCAACGTAGCAGCTAGTGGAGCAGGTCGAGTAGGTGGCTACATAGTGTACATGTGAAGTTGCAGTGATGCAAGTATATTTCGGAGGTCTTTGTAGTAAGTTCTCCATGCCAGAAGAGTGACTTGGGGGCGAGTCACCATATTTGTGTTGGGAGCCTGTTGAGACAGGGTCCCCTAGGGTCGATTTTGAGGTTAAAAGCCCAAGTTTTGCAGTAGAAAGCCCAAGTTTTTGTATGTAAAGTGTAAAGTCTCCACAATTTGTGGTCGTGGGTGGCATAGATGTAAAGTGTCAAAAATGGTTTCTTCCCTTCTATTATGTAAGTTGTGTTGGCGTTAGAAGATCTACCCATGGTCTGCGAACCATGGGATTGTATAAAAGGGAAAGTCTTAGAAGAGACTAAGGCAGTTTTTGGAGAAAAAATAGTAATGATGAATGTAATGGGTCATTAGCGAAAAGAGTTAAGAATCTTATAGTAAAAGGGAGGCTCCGCAGCTGTGTGCGCAAAGGCCTAGGATAGAAGTCTACAGATGAGCGTGCGAACCCCTGTAGTTGAGTGCACACGGTAGTTAGAGTCTGTAAGAAGATCTGAAGTATTAATAAAAAATATTACTCTGAAATATCTATGTTTGATCTATTTACTTATGTTATGAATAAATGCAGTTATGTTATGCTAAATAATGGTTACATGATTTAATGTTGTGAATCTATATATTTTACATTGTTATCTATACGCAAAAAATAATATCTATTTACGTGAAGAATATATTAATGCATACTTAAATTCAAAAGTAGTGAAGGGGTCTCTACTTGAATGGTTCATGAGGCACAATACTTGCTACGGTTTTGCAAATGGGGTAGCAAGCTAAGTGGGCTTGATTGTGGGGGAAACTCCACAATTAAGTGCGCTTGAGCCAGAAGCAATCTGGGATGAGTGACCTCCCCAGAAGTCTTGGTTACTGGGTGCAAGCCCCAGAAGTGATGATTGATGCTATGTGATGCATTTCACTAGTTTCAATCCCACTTCTTCACCCCTGTGAGCATCACCCGATGCAATGAGTGCTAAGTGAACTATTCAAAAATCATGAGAAATTAGTCAGTTATGACTACGCCTCATGGAAATGGTCATAAGTAAATGCCTTACTTAATGTGGATGAATCCCAAATTGATATCTAATATAATGCACTGCGTAAACCCCCATACTTAAATTCAAAAAGAGTGAAGGGATTTCTACTTGAATGGTTCATGAGGCACAATACTTGCTACGATTTTGCAAATGGGGTAACAAGCTAAGTGGGCTTGATTGTGGGGAAAACTCCACAGTTAAGTGCACTTGAGCCAGAGGTGATCTAGGATGGGTGACCTCCCAGGAAGTCCTGATTACCGAGTGCAAGCCCCAGAAGTGATGATTGACACTATGTGATTCATTTCACTAGTTTCAATCCCACTTCTTCACCCTTGTGAGCATCACCCGATGTAATGAGTGCTAAGTGAACTATCCAAAGAATCATGAGAAATTAGTCAATTATGACTACCTTACCTCTCATGGAAATGGTCATACGTGAATGACTTACTTAACACAGTTGAATCCCAAATTGATATCTAACATATTGAAGTTATCGAATATTTAAGCCAGTCTGGCTAAATATGGAAGTAAGAGTAATTACAAAAGCGTGTAAGTGGTTGATTCACCTGGTTAGGGTCTATGAACGATAGTCGTAGACCTTCGTGAAGGTCTAGAGGCCAATTAAGAGAAGTATACCGATAAGCCCTAAAAGGATTATCGATATGTTTGAAGGCAGAGTTAGGGCATAAAACGACATCACCACCATCTCTAGGTGCAGAAACTTGGTTCGAGCATTCCCCCATACCGCTTCAGGTGAGACTTCAGTTTATGCTCCACTGATTGATGTCGAAAAGGCCAGTAGTGTAAGGATTTGTCTGGCTAAATTAACATTGAACCTGGGTCAGGGCCCACTAAGCCAACAACCTTCGCGGAGGTATAGAGGCTGATTAGAGGGATTTATATCAATAATCCATAAAGGCTTATCGATCTGTGCAAAGACAAATTTAGGGCATAAAACGACATCACATTGATCTCTGGGTGCAGAAACTTGGTTCTTGCATCCCCCCATACTGCTTCGGGTGAGACTTCAACCCGCACTCTACGGGTTGATGCTGAAAGGGCAAGTAGTGTAGGGATTTTTTTTGCACAACTAACACTGAACCTGGGTCAAGACGTACTAATCCAACACTGTTGATTTTGATTTTGAGGTAGAACAAATGGATGTGAAGAAAACATTTCTTCATGGGGATCTGGAAGAAGAGATCTATATGAACCAACCTAAATGCTTTGCGGTGAAGGGAAAGAAAGAACTGGTATGCAGGTTAAAAAAGTCTCTATATGGGTTAAAACAATCACCAAGGATGTGGTATCATAAATTTAATACATCATATATACGAGGACTTGGCTTCACCTGAAGAAAAGTGGATCACTGTGTGTATTTAAATTAATTCATGAACATGTTATTTATGTGGTCTTGTATGTGGATGATACGTTGCTGATTAGAAATGCCAAAGAAATTATCGAGGATTTGAAGAACCAATTGTCCTACAAATTTGACATGAAGGATCTTGGTGTTGTAAACTATATTTTGGGCATGGAAATTAAACGAGATCGGGAAAAGAGGAAACTATGGTGAAAGCAAAGGAAGTATGTTGAGAAAATACTATAAAGGTTTAGTATGCAAGATAGCAAACCAATGAAGGTTCCTATTTCTGTAGGTGTAAATTTATCTGATGAACAGTGTCCTGGGACACAAGAAGAGGAAGAGGACATATCCCGTGTTCCATAAGCAAGTGCAGTCAATAGCTTGATGTATGGAATGGTCTGTAGTAGACCAGACATTACACATGTAATGGGAGTATTGAGCAGGTTTATGTCAAAACTAGGGAAGGAGAATTGGACATCAGTGAAGCGAGTTTTTAGGTATTTGTGTGGCATTAGTGATTATGGTTTGTGCTACCAAGGAAGACTAGGATAGGAGAAAGATTTGGACATCGATGGATTTGTTGATGAATATTGGGCTGGAGATCTAGATCAGAGAAGATATAAAAGTGGGTATGTGTTTAACCTATCTGGAGGTGCAGTCAGTTGGATGAGAAAGAGGCAGTCTGTAGTGGCGCATTCAAGTACAGAGGCAGAATACATGGCAACCACTCATGCAAGCAAGGAACCAGTTTGGTTGTTGAGATTGTTTTCAAGTATGGGGTCAGTACAATGAGCTATAAGGATAGGATATGATAGACAAAGTGTAATTTTCTTGGCAAAGAACCATGCTTATCATTCAAAGACGAAGCAAATTGATGTCTAATATCACTTTGTGAGGGATATGGTTGAGGACAAAAATGTGTTGTTGGTAAAGGTGGACACTTTGAATAATGTTGCAAATGCATCGAAGAAGTCTATGAGCATTGAGAAGTTTTCTTGGTGTAGAGAAACAATGCGTGTTGCAAGGTTGGACCAATGACTAAGATCTCTTGTCACTTTGTGTGTGGAAAATAAAACAACAAGTGGACCTACCTATGCTTTTGTGTATGGGTTTCGCTCATGATTTTGGGCATGATGGTTTTCTGACCATGGTATTTTATAGATCCAGTTAAGGGAACTACAGTTATGTTATAATCCAAGGTTAATGAATTAGGATTTATGAATTCTTTGGCATGTATATATATGTATTGTAACATTAAAAGGAACGTAATGAAAAATCAATTTGGTAGTCACGATTTTGGGATCCAGGGGAAAATCTATGTGTATATCAGTTTTATGTTTATATTCTCGCCATTGTTTATTTTCTATTTTTATAATTTGTATGCAGGTAATTTATATATAGGGTTAACACCTTCACCTTTAAGGTTGATCTAGGTGCAAAAAAGTGCAAAATTTTTGAAATTTCCAACACTTTGATGACACTATACAAGTCAATACCCCTTCATCCAAAATTGTCCTATGAACGTGTTGTCTAAGAACATGGACCATTATCTAGAAGGCCAAATGATGTGGTAAATGGGGTTTCTAAAGAGATGAATCGAAGGTCATAATATTTGAGTCTAAGGGATCCACCCCATTGATAGCAGAAAAATGTTCCTCGCATTGCATTGGACAACTTTCCAACACTTCTAATACAAACATAGTAATTAGAGCTTGGGATAGATCCTTAAAAATACTATAATTGTGAGTGGCCTTACATTGGGATTGTGTGTACTCTTTTAAAGGGAAACCTTAGGCAGGAGAGACACAATATTAAGTGATGGTTTATGGGAATGATGTTGACCATCTAGTGTGCATTAGTTCACAGGCTCTAAGGTAGAAGTACCACTATAAAAAGTTCTTGTAATTATGAGCTATGATTTGTAAATGGATGCTCAAATTTACCGTACAAATATCATGTGTTTAAGGTGAGGTATTAGAGGAATTTCCCCCACTCCCCAATTTTTGAGGTGGTGGAGGATGCACAACCTTTTTTTGGTAGGTTGGAAATAGATTCATCAATACATCTAGTTGATGAGTAGGTTACTACGAGAAATATTTATGAATCTCATCCATCTGGGGGCACTCATGAGTAAGATGATCATCCCCACAAATATTGAAGGGAAAGTGATTCTTCTTCTTCTTACCTTTTGTGCCACTCCCAGTGTTTTCCTACGTTTGTGATGCCCCCTATTCCTCAAATGATGTCTTGTACTTTTTGTTTTTCTTTTTCCATACTAGTTGGTAAGGTTTCTTATTTGAGGTAGAATAAATAGATTTACCTCTGAGGTGGGAGCATAGGCATAAGGATATTGAGTAGTAGGATGACCAATCGAGGTATTAGAAGAGATATTCAATTGGCTCATCTAAAAGGATAGTTGCCATATGTTTCCAGATGATATAGATCCCACGACTCCAACAACACGGGTTCTAGGTTTCTGATTTGATGGACCAGTCGATGGCGAGGAATCATTTTTAATGCAGTTATACAAGGTGCCCAACATAGAATAAATCAAATCAAGTTGGTGGGCATGCAAGATAGATTTCTCTTTGTTTTGGGCTCCACCCTTTGCCAAATCTTTGCCAATTTTAGGTAGTAAATATTTAATAAACTACTCACAAAGCACTTTATTAATAAGTTCAGTACGGAGCAAAGCTTGTCATCTCCTCCACTCATGAATATGACCAGAAATGTGTGTGGAGTCATCCTGATGGAAGGTAGTGAGGATATCCATACTAGCCACATATCTAATAGGACATTGTTAATGATTAACAAATGTTTGTGCCAAAGATAATAAAGTATCATAAGCGATATATTTAAGATAAATTTACCACTTGGCAGCACTACTGGTGAGAGTCCGTTGAAAAAGACGTAGTCTAATGCTATCATCCATGAAAGAATTGGATGAAAACCATAAATTATAAGTGGCAAGATGGGCAGCAGGTCTTCTCTAGGTTTACCATCAAATTTCGGAGTGTATGTTGGTATCTTATGTGGAATCGGTGGGCATGCAGGATTATGTTTGACGAGGTCATTCATCGACTTAGAAAGATCAGGAAAATAAAGAGTTTCTATGAAAGGAGATGTGAATTAAGCTTTGGAAGGGTTAGAGGAACCTTGTGACCCAAGTGGAGGAGGTGCTCCCCCCATAACATTGTTTCTAGTATGAGGACTATTGACAGGAGTGGGTTGACCAAAGTTGTTAGCTCCAGTACCCATGTATACTTATGATTAGTTAATGCCACAGGGTAAGTGGCCCTAGTGGCAAAAGGATTTCTAAGACGTTTTCGATCTCTTGGACCATAGGGAGATCAAAAGGGGTTATTGAGAGGATTAAGACTCCATGGAGTATACTTTTAAAACGCTTTTGTCCCCCTAAACAAATTTTGAGGATCATATGTATGATCCTGAAACACACACCCTTTAATCAGTTAACTCCCAAGAGGATGGGTGCACCCACTAAAACAAACACATCTCCAATGCTGCTAGAGGATGACATGGAGACACTGAAGGGATTCCAACCAAATGGAAACCCATTATTGGGCATTTTTGTGCTTCCTATTAAGATTCCAGAATCCATCATGGAGCCCGTAAAACTAGGTGTAAAAGTGAAGCTAGACCGCCCAAAATTAGACACAGGGATACTAGATGTGATGGAACTGGAACCTCCACTCATTATGAATGGATAGGTAAAGGTCATTGATGTGGAGGAACCCATACTGGATGTGCCATGTGGCGGAATTTCACTAAGATTATGCCAGAACAATGAGAAAGAGTCATAAAATGATGTGGTCTAGAAGGGATCCATGATCAAAGGTATGGATCCAAATGTGACTTCTGGAAGACCATCATTCACTAGAGGTATGGATACAATGGCCTCCGACATATAATTATTAACATTATCCATGAATGACTTGGGAAAGGGACTATGTGAAGATCCAGGTAAGTCAAAACCCCCACCTAATGAGAAGGGCTCAAAAGTATGATGATGATGTGGCAAACTAAAGTCAACCACTGGATGAACAGAAGGTTCAGGCCTCCGAGTGGCATCAAAATTAACCCAAGACACAAATGTATCTATGTTGGAATTAAGTCTACATCTACATATAGGTGGACCCACCTCGTAGGGGAAAATGGCTGCAAGTCTATGAGAACAATGCAAGCGAAAATATGCCATGGTGGTGGCCAAAATTGACACAAGTGTGAAAAAAGAATAGTCCTAAGGCCAATAAATACAAAGAACACATAAAATGCACTAAAAAGATCCTAAGGCAATAAACGAAGAAAACCGGAGTGGGAAAGGGATCATTCTGCCACTAGAGTCCACTTAATTAATGCACCAATGAATGGTGAGGAAATGGTTGGCACAATTATAATAGGTATCTGCTTAATGATCCAACCTAGGACCAAGTGCTCTTATGAGTCACGAAGTGCCCCCCAAGAGGACCAAGTGAGTTTTCCTAAAATATACCCCAAGTATACCAAGGATCGGCCTCCTCGTCGTTACCAGTGATAGTATCCTAAGAAAGGACACTAAGGTCACCACAAAAAAAAACATGTCCTGGGGAAAGAGTCATTAGCTAGAACTACATGCAAGGGTAGGGTATCGAGCCCGAAGTCTCTCAAAGGAGACCCCCATGAATAAGATGTAGTTCCTCTATATAATCACCACCGGTTCCAAATAGAGTTGGGAGGTCACTCTAAAGGTCCTAATGTAGCCTAATGCTTAACCCTTGAGTTGGAAGGGCTTCCCAGGTCGTGCCAATGAAAGTGGATTTACACACCCTATCTCAACATTTTATGTTTGTTGTGTAGTATTAGGGAAGTTATTCTCACTCCCCTATCTGTAGACCCTAACCTATCTATTTTTGGTTTGCTACCAAGGAAAGAGAAAAATATCGAGTTAATTTTGTTCAGTGCGTTAGTTTTCATGGTTGTTTGTTAAGTCAAGGGTGATGGATGAAACTGAAATGATGTTATAACTTAACTAATTCAGAGAAACCATGCAAATATATGTAAGTGAAAAAATTTAGCTTCGATGCATTCTACCTAGAGAAAGGAAGAGATATTTTATTTTTAGAATGAAACCATGCACATGTCCCTCACTTCTATGTCATTAAACTTTCTAATCATATCAGACAAAACTAAAAACCAGTTGCAAAAATGGTAGCAAAAGAAATAAGAGGAAACCAAGAAAATGCTACCCAAAATCAAAAACTCTAGATCTACCCACAATAATGCACTAAGATGTGAAAAATGAGTTTCCAATTAAGCAGTCAAGCTATAAGCAGAAAATCAGTGCAGTTTTGTCAGTACAATGATGTCAGAGAGGTATCTGAACACCAATGTTCCTGAAAAGAATCAAATTGCAAGAAAAAGGATCAAACCCTAATCAGGTACATAAGCTCACAAAATTACATGTAAACTTAACAAAAAAGCAATGATCAAAGTCACAAACTTCAAATCCGAAACACTATCCAGTAGAGTTTGCAGGGTTGCGAAAATCCCTTTCTAGGTCTGAGCTTAACCCTTTAGTTTTCAAGGAAAATAACCTTCAAAGCTATGTCAAAGAAAGACTTACTGAAGCAGAGAGCCTATCAATGCTCCACAACAATTATGTAGACTGAAATAGAGGGCTATCAACACCATGTACTAAACTAGAGGTGCGAAACAAAGGGAGAAAACTTATATCTAGGAGGTTTCAAGATCTAGGCTTTGAAACCAATATTCTTAGATGACTAACAACCACTATAAAAAACCAAGGAAATAAAAATGCCCTGAGAAAAATAAAGTACAATAGGCTAAAATAAAAGACTTACTGGGATCTCCCTAGTATGGTTGCCAATTTTGTTTAATATATAATTTCGGCTACAATAGTAGGTTACTTTAATCCCAATAAGCCCTTCCCAAGAGATTTCCCAAATAGTGTGTGTGTGAATGAAGTGAGACAAAAGAAACTAGACAATCCCAAGCACATTCAGATTCACAAGAAGAAGGCAATAGACACACCTTTGAATGTTAGATCCATGACTCTATTTGATGATGCCAACTCTAGGAAGATCCCCATTAATATCTTTGCTCCTAGATCACCTGCACATAGAGAAAGAAAACAATACAATCTTCTTGCAGAACACCATTAGTGAAACATAATACATCAATCATGTAACATAACAAAGAAACATGATAGATGAATGGGGAAGATCTTCGTTACTATTGCTCTTTGATTGAATTGGAGTACATTGGTGAGTCCTCCAAGCCTTTGCCCTTGATCTTCCCACTAACCTCTATGCTAATTTGTGTGGATGCACAAGTTTATAGTGGTTGCATCTCTCGCAACATTATGGCATAAGTTCATTTCTTCTCCTTTTCTCCTTTGTGACTAGTGAAGAGCACTGTTTATATAGATCTTCTCATGACTAGCCTTCATTGCACCTAGACATTTTCTTAACCATATGAAGGCGATGGTTAAGATAGACCAAATGAATCATTATTTTAATCAACAATGATTATTTTAACCAAAGTTATTAATTTGGACCAAATCTAAGCTTATCAAGTAGAATTCCCGCACTGTTTTGGAGCTCTAGTGCAGAGAGGGCATTGATGGCCTTTTGTTTCGGTGCCTACCACTAGGCAAGAGTGTTGTTGGGCCTTCTAGTTCGGTTCCTACTACTTTGCAGGAGTGTTGTTCCCTCAAAACACTTGTTTTGTGATGTTTCACCAATTACATATTAATCCTTTAACTTCGCAAAAAATATATTTGTCTTCTTAACCTTAAGGGGTGGTTTTTTGAGTAAAATAAAAACATCCTAAATCTATTATATATATAGATATAGTGTTTTCTTTTCATATTTAAAAAAAAAATTATTTCTATTTTAATAATCTACTTTGGTATGTTTTCTTATGTATATCTTATAAAATACATACTTACCATCCACGTACCATTAAAGTGGTATTTTATATGCAATATAAAGACATGCAAAAATAACACCTCTTTAACTTTTTCACGAAATAATTATTTAAAATTTGATTAACTGTTTCATCGATTTAGATCTTCTCTCTTCCCAATATGGTAGGTAGTGTTAAATATGCATTTTTTGGGTTTAAGTTTTATACAAGATATACTTATTTTAAGGCTCTTTATGTCACTTCGTAGGCTAAGTATTAAATAACATTTTCAATTTAGGGAATAGGGGTCATCTTTATTGAAACCTTTGTGGAAAATCACAATATAATATATATGGTCCTAGTAAATTTGCATGTCACCACTAGACATCATGTCAAATTTTATCCTTATCAATGTACGTTATGCATTCATGTGACTTCAATTTTTTCACAATCATTTCACTTTTGAGTGGAAAAGTTTGCCCTGAAACTAAAGTAATCACATGATGAATACTTGATTGCACAAATTGACTAATTACAATTCACACAAGTATGGATGCCCTCCTTACTTCTTGTTGGATGCCCTCCTTTCAACTTCAAGGGACGTCCACCATTCAAACATTTTGAACAAAATTACTAATAACTATATATTCCACTATATATTCACATTCACAATACTATATAGGAAAGGAGATTCACACAATTAGTATATATACAGTGGGCTATAGTCTATTTAATATAAATTAATTTATTTTTTATTTTGAAATTCCTTTATATGTGACGTTTTTTTTTGCATTGTGACTATTCAATATAAATTAATTTATTTTTTTATTGTAAAACTTTTTTATCTGTGATGTTATTAGATTTTTTTTGCATTATGATGCATCTCCTAGTTCTTTGATTCCACTTTGCCTATGCCATACTAACATAAAATTGAAGATCATCTATAGAGTAGGTAATTTCTCTTCATTCAACTTCTTATTGAATAGTGTACTAATAATATACTAATTTAGTAATATACTAATGGATATGACACATGTGTCATTGTCTGTCTAAAAAGTATAACTAAAACTAGGTGGTGCCATCTGATTTCATTTATTTAATTTAATCTTCATTCTAAATTTTGTGATGAAACTTAATTTTGGAAAGGCTTGAAGTTCGCAATCAACTTGAAATTCAACGTCAAAAAGCTTTAAGAAAGTGAAATGAATCACGTTGATTATTGATATTTTAAGGTAGTTCTTTATAAGAGAGAACGTTGCTTGATGTAGACAATTTAAAGAGATGGAAGAAAAATAAGTTAGGGAAGAAGAAGACCATTAGCAAAAGAATGAAGGATTAAGGAAGAAGAAACTTACTTGATAACTAGATCAGAAAGAAGAAATTGAACTTATGAGTAAAGGGTGAAGGTTATCCTTAAGTCAAAGAAACTTACAAAAATATTGCTAATGAATAAGAATGTGCCAAAGTCTCTATGGAGAGTGCATAACGCCCTTTCTAATAATTGCTTGAGCATAATAAAACCCAAATTGAATATTGGTTTTCCCATTTAGGTTTCTACTATAAAATATTTATTATTCTAGTGTAATTCATTATTGTGGAATGATATTTTTGTATGTTTATTCTAGTTGAGTTGTTCCATCTGTAACCCATTATATAGAAATGAATTATATTCTTGTATTTAACATTTACTCATAATTAGACTACTAGAAGACCAAACACACTATTGACTTATGTAATTTACTTGAAGGTTACACTCACAACATAACAATATGGCATCAAGTTATCACACTTCACTTTATGTTGATGGAACCACAAGGTTTCGAAAGTAAATACTCACTCACACACATCAACCATTAATTTATTGGGCACTCTTATTAATGGTTTGTGGAATCACTAGAGTGATTTCTTTGCTTGTGCATTATGTGCAACCTTTGATAAAACATAAATGACCTCTTAATTGAATTGTTAGCTACATGATCTATTGCATCTTTAATTGAATTGTTCAAAAGTATACATGTATTGTGTCACTATGGAGCTACAATGCTATCATTGTTTTGATGAAGTAACTAGATTAGGAAACTTTTTAGTTTCTTGTTAATGAACACATTGTAAGCTATATAAATGATGTTATGTATAACAATTGAATGTTCAATCCTTTTTCTAAGTTATAGCCATAATCATCATTTGAATGGTTTTACACAAAACATATATATTTTGTGCATGGTTTTCACTTTGGATGTGTTGTGATAGTTTTAGGATTAACCATTTAAAATTTTAAAGGTTGATCTATTTTTAACAAACAAAACATAGTTCTCTGAAATCTATTGATAGAATTAACCTTGAAGCCAATAAACATGATCATTCTTTTATGCATCTTGATGATTAGAGGAGAAAAAAATCGCACTAATAATTGCACCAAAATGGAGATGAAAGCTTATTTTTGTAGAAGCATCGATTTGGGTGAAACATGTGGCAGATAAGTCCCTAATATGTAGATAATCTATAATCTTCATCTTTGATAATTCAAAGACATATTGTATTATCGACCTCCATCAAAATGCTAGCACTTTAATAAATGTATCTTTGCTATCCATATCATATTGAATCCTCTAATAAATTTCATGTAAAAATATGCAATGCTATATAATATTCCTATCTTAAAGATAGAAATCGTTAAATCATACACAAGTACAGAAACACAATCATATTATGCACAAATGGTGTATGTGTAAACACACTGACTCACGATTACATTCAGATTACTCTTTTAAATAGAGTTTCTAAGATCCAACTTATTCCTAAATTAGATAGAGAGGTTGAGAGAATTTCTCAACCATCACAAACCAACTTTTTAAATATGGAATGTAAGCATTAACTCCAACATCCCCCCTTAATGATTACATTACATGAAAATAACAAAATAATCAAGCTTATCAGTAGATGCTCCATCAAGTTGCCTCATAACCCCTCGGAAAGGTGTAGTTGGCAAGTTGGATTCCCGAGTTCCCTTCCTCAACTCCCGAATCAAGGACCTCCCGAAGTCAATTACTGGACAACATCCCAATCTGTCGCATAACCTCATTAGGAACCCACTTCCATGTCTACCACTAATGAGGGATCCTTCCCTAGATCCGCAACTACCATACTATCTGGACAACCATCCATATTGAGCCTTACTGCTACTTGATCTTTAAGTACTGGCATCAGACACATAGTTGAACTGCTGGTAATTTTTGCTGATTCTTTCCCTTTTAACACATCACTAGCACGACTTCTACAATTCCACGCTGTATGCCCAATTTTCCAGTTCTCTGCAACAGGTTCAACAAACAGCAACTACATTAATAAGCAACAAGTCGATCTAGCTCATATTCATAGTGGGGGAATTTAACTGAAGGATTCGTACGGGGTCGCAACATTTCTCTTTTCCAAACCGGTTGAACTGAAGGCCGCGCCACCCCCTTGGCTATTTCAACGAGAATGTTCATGAACTGAACGAAGCCACCAGCATTACTCACCGTGTGATTGACACGCATGGCAAATATGAAACCTCTGCCTCTCAGGCGCGTCCCCTAAATATGAATGACACGTATGTAATCCTCTGGAATTCTACAACACCAGAACCAAAGTCTCGCCAGACGCACCAATAATCACGCAGATCCGATCAGATATGATCAGATTTAGGCTCAGTCTTCCGTCTCCTTCAACCACGAGAGGAAGAAAAAAAAAGAATTTCTCTGTCGAATGCCTCTGCACTTTCCACGCAGCTGCACTTTCGCGGTCCAGCTCCACGCAATTAACGCAGCAACGAGTATTCAAGCAGTTTCTCCTCAGGTAGGCAGCGTTCCTCAGATGGACAAACCCAAAACAAAATAAACTGCAAACAAACTCTTTATCTGCTATTTCCCTCAGCCCACGAGGGGCTGAGGCCCAGGCCCTTACGGGCTCTGAAGCTCTGGTACCAAGATAGAAATCGTTAAATCATACACAATTACAGAAACACAATCATATTATGCACAAATGGTGTATGTGTAAACACACTCACTCACAATTACATTCAGATTACTCTTTTAAATAGAGTTTTTGAGATCCAACTTATTCCTAAATTAGATAGAGAGGTTGAGAGAATTTCTCAACCATCACAAACCAACTTTTTAAATATGGAATATAAGCATTAACTCCAACACTTGATAATATTAGAAGACATATACCAATATAAACCTTTCTTCACTTCATTTAAATCCACATATGATTTAACTTTGGAAACTAGTCCATCTAAAATTAACCTACCTTTTCCATAAAAATTAAAAATTCTTCAATTTAAGGAACAATAATTCCTTCCTTAATACTTCAAATTCCAACTTTAAATGTTACATATGTTTTTATTTGCTTATTTGAATAATCAAAATGTCATTAAAAAAATTATTACAAGCTTAACACTATATTCAAAATACTATTCCATTAACTACATTAACGTTCTCAATACATTGGTCGGTTCAAATGTTATAACTACCCACCAATACAACTTATCTTTGGCCTTAAATGTATTGTTGTCAATGAAACTTACGGTAAAAAAAATATATCACTTGAAAGCAAAGTTTGTGTCGGCGAAAGGTAAATAAAAAAATACAAAGAGAAAAAGAAATGGAATAAAAGAACTTGACACCAAAAGGAAGGAAAAGAAAATAAGGAGCCAAAAAACTAAAGTAGAAAACGACGTTGATTTCAGAGAAAATAAAAATTTGACTTGAAAGGAAAATTTGAAAAAATGAGAATGAAAACAAAATCATAGAATATAGGTCTCATAAGTCAACTATCTCAAGCTTATATTTTTTTAATCGGATATTTTAAGTTATTTAACAAAAATAAATAACTTGACCATAGTTTGAAGGTCCACTCAAGCATGTGTAATTCTTTTATATTTTAACTATGGATCTCTTTGGGAAGCATACGAGGAAGATACAAAAATAACATAATAAGAAGATTGTGTTAAATCTTTTTTTCATGCTATTAGTGTACAAAAAACAAGGCTCTTCTAGGGTATCCAAATTGTTTTAATTTGAACATTATCCTATGTTTAAGATCTAATTTTTTATAATTTAATGAGAATGAGATTATGTAGTGTTAAGTTAGTATTTGATAGAAACACTTTTTTTGATTTAGATCATTATTTCAAATTATTTAAAGTTAAAGTCACATCTTCTGTATAATACTTTTAGGGATCTCATTGGTTCGTCGAATGAGGATTATGTAGTGCTTTGATGTTTTAACATGTCTTACAAAAGACTTATTAGCATAGTATATGTTGATTCAAATTTACTTTTCTTGTGAGAAATATTTTCATGTTTATATGTATATATGAGATTGGTATTTTATTTTTTATTTTTTATATATGTATGTAGGTATAAAAGTGTGTATTAATTAAGATATATTTTATATTAGAATTCTTGACATGTAAGTGTGACTCAGACTTTATATTTAAGCAAACAAATCCCCCTCATATATCAACATTTTCAACACCTACGAGTAGGTGAGGTCTTACTCGAGGTATACTAATGGGTTTGCAAGAACCATTGAAGGTTATTCAAGGGAAAAAGGGAAATGGAGACAACTCTGGTTTTCAATAACCCACCCTGAACTAAGGTATTTTTCATATGCCACAGGATATATCCATTAAACAAAGTACGTTCGAACAACCTTATAGTGCGAGTTGAAACATGACCATTAAACTATGACACACATTGGTCAAATGAAAATACAATATCTAAACATTAAAGTAACTGCTCAACAAGAATCTATTATATGGCTACAAAACTAACTTCGATGCAAACAGGGAAACAAATCTCATCCATGTATAAACAAAGCCATTTAACATTATACTTCAACTCATAGCTAGTAACAAGGAACATCCACCATACCCATTTTGAGGCATATAAAACTAGCACAAAACCTCTATATACTTTATATTCACACACATTAATATTAATACAAAATACAACATAGTAGCAATGCCCAAATGAGAGAGAAAATACCTTGATTTTTCATGTTGTATTAGCCAACCAACCCAATTATAATAAGGAAAGTATTAGAGGGAGATAGCATTAAGTTGAACACAATATACTAAGAACCCTCATTAAGCTAACAAAAATGTAACAACAACAACAGGACAAAACAACAGTAGATCAGACCTATAGTAGAACAAAACAGCGACAAAATGAAATGCAGCGAGAGAAACATTCATAGTCGGTACTAGATCTATATATAGCTTTATTTTCAGCATCATGCTTCTGAGAACCTTAGGCCAACTCACCTAGCTAGCTCACCCTGATGAGCTATCCACATACATGTCGAGCCACAACCAACTACTTGACCATACTAGGGTGAATAACAACTAATTGATTCCCACAAATAACTAACTCACATAACTAGAGAGTGTGATATCGACCACCAAATGTTTCTTGTATGTCACAATCTTCGCTAGTTACGTCACACATCTACATGGGCAGTTATACATTAGTATGGTATCTTCCATCCTCTCTAGTTTGCAACATTCCTTATTTCCCCCTTATTCATGACTTCTCTATACTTAGCCAAAATTTTCTCCTTTTTCCTCCTTGGCCCCACTAGGGCCCCAACACTATTCGTGGCTCGCCCCCGAGCCACTATGCTCTGATTGTATGCCAAGTGAAGGGATGACCTTTTCAGTTTACTTAGAGTTTTCCAGCCAAGACATCCCTCAAGATAAATAATATTTAAATGTATATATTAACATTAAAAGATCTCAGTTGCACACAATAATTGCACACCCACTACTTTTCCCTTGTGTCGAGACCATAGACTATTTATTGTAATGTGCATACAAATCTCATTTGGCAATCAAGAGGCATAATGCACTATAACAAAATAGGCAATTTGCACTAGATTTAGCGCCATATTTTAGAGCATTTTTTTCCAATTGGGATGAGCACCCTGACGCTAAATCTGACTCTAATGTACAATTGTTAGAGCGTCCTTTTTTGCACTAGATTTTGCATCCTTTTTTATGCCAAATTTAGCATCATATTTACCATCAGATTTTGCATCTAGTTTTGTGCCATGTTTTGTGTCTAATTTTGCACCACTTTTTGCATCTAGTTTTGCATCTTATTTAACAACAAGTTTTCCTTCTAATTTTCACTAGGATTTATGTCTAGTTTTATGATGGGTTTTTCTTCTAGTTTTGCCCAAATGTTTCATATGTTTCTGTGTCATTTTTTGCTTCTATTTTTGTGTCATTCTTTGCTTCTAGTTTTGTGTCGTCATTTGCATAGGGTTTTACACCATCTTTTGCATTCGATTTAGCACCATTTTTTGCATCCAATTTGTGATATTTTTGCATCTAGTCTTACACCAATTTTTTCTTCTAATTTTGTACCTATTTTTGCATCTGGTTTTGCACCAAGTTTTGTACCTATTTTTGCACCATTTTTTGCATCCAATTTTGCACCATATATTGAATATGATTTAGCATCAAAATTTGCATCTATTTTTTGTCCATTTTTGCATCTTGTTTTGCACCACTTTTTGCAAACACTTTTGCATTGATTTGTCTCCCTTTTTTGCATCCAATTTTTCATCATTTCTAATACCATTTCTCGCATCTAATTTTGCATCATTTCTAACTCCATTTCTTGCATCCAAATTTTCATCCTATGTTGAGCGATGTGTTGCATCCACCCTTGCATCTCACTTTGTGTCTAATGTTATGTTCAATTTTGAGCCATTTTTTACATCTATGTTTGCATTTGCTTTTGCACCAAGTTTTGCATTTCTTTTTGCACCTCACTATGCATTCGACATTGCATCTCAATTTGCGTCCAATTTTGAGCCATTTTTATGCCCATTTTTGCACCATTTTCTGTGTCTACTTATGTGTCCAATTTTGCACAATTTTTTGCATCCATTTTTGCATCCTTTTTAGTGTCTAATTTTGCATCATTTTTCCATGCAAATTCGCATTGTTTTTTATACCTCATTTTGAGTCCACATTAGCATCTCATTTTTCACCTAGGTTTGAGTCTAAATTTGCATCTAGTTATGCATTATTTTTTGCATCTAATATGGAGTAATTGGTTTCACCATTTATGATCCCCATTTTGGATCTTGTTTTGTGTCTTTTCTTACCTCCTTTTCTGTGCCCAAATTTTCATCCCAATTTTACACCATTCTTTGCATCCTCATTTGGCATCTAAATTTGCATCATTTTTTGCTTGTTTTTAGCACCCAACTTGGCATCCTATTTTGCATCCAATTTTATGTCTAGCTATTTGTCATTTTTTTGCATCTAGTGTGGTGTCCATTTTTCGTCCTTGTTTGGTTATCTTCTTTGCGTCTATTGTTACACCCTTTTTTACTTCTAGTTTGAAACCATTTTTTGTCATTGTTTTCATCTTTCTTTGATGCCTAGTTTAACATCCAATTCTACTCCGAATTTTGCATCCATGGTTACACCACATTTACATCTACATTTGGTTTCTTATTTAGAGTGTACTTTTCTTTCCATTTATGAATCCCCTTATGGGTTCATTTTACTAATTTCAATTACATAGTGAAATATGTTATGGTTTCTAAATATCATTAAAGAAAATATAACAATTGAAATTGATAACCTAGTGTCTGCAAAGAAATTTAAGGGAAATTGAGAACATTCATCCAAAAAATAGAAAAATCATCATATGTAATAATTCTCCATCAAAAAATAATCAACAAATTTCAATATACATATATGAATATCAAATCAATACCTATCACAAATATGATTATTCAAAAAGAAAATCACAACATCCATCCAAAAATATTAATATCATCGTACATAATGATTCTCCATTAGAAAATGTTGACAATTTTCAACATATATAAAGTAAAAAGATAATACAAATAATATCATCATCATCATCTTTAATTGAACCATCTAAAATTCAAATCTATGATTACCAAATCAGATTGTTTCATGAATATCATTATTATAAGTTAAATTCACAACATCCATCCAAAGATGGTAATATCATCATATATAATAATTCTCCATCAAAATAATGTTGATAATTTTCAATATATACATAAAGTAACAAGATAATAATGATAATATCATCACCATCTTTAATCAAATCAACTAAAATTCAATGTGAGATAACCAAATCAAAATGTTTCATGGATATCATTATTCTAAGGTAAATTCACACCATCCATCTAAAAATAGGAATTTCCAAGATCATCAAGATATCACTAGCTAGCACCACCAAGATCATAGTTAAGATCATCCTCATTATCATTAATGTGATCATCATCCTGACCATCCTTATCAGTTTCACCCACATCATCATCACCAACGCTATCACCGTCCTCCTCGTAATCATTGCTTATATATGATATGCGTTCAACATAGTCTCGATCATCATCTCCGGGGCCATTACCTATAACATTCTTGAAAAAAAACAATATTACATATTAGTATTAATTCCATAACACAATGGATATTTTGGTTATAATGCTAACCATAAAATTGGGTAGGATATAATAACATATAATAATACTAAAAAGTAAAATGAAAATTTGGTTCAAGATGTATTGGAAATCTAATTAAGATTATGCTTGTAATTTAGATTAAGTGGTAGAAGAAATTTTTAATGCATATGAAGTAGGTACCCAATTGTTCTTCATATTCTATTGTGAATATTTCTTATAATGTCCATGCAAGTAGTGGATAATGCTACTTGCAAACACATTTAACATTGTTGTAATCAGTGAACGCTCTGCTTTTAGGTTTCTAATTGTCACTTTGTTCTTTTCCAAATTCAAATCAAACACTTCCTAAATATAAAAATAGAAAAAGATTTAAATTCTAAAGCATTTTCCTTTATGTATCCAAAAGAATATATTTCATTTATTTCATAAAATAGACTTTCATGCTTTCATTAGATAAGATTTTCACACTTTCCAAGTTTCCTCTTTCATAATTTAGATGTCTATTCTATCTTAGAATAAGTTTCTTGATTTCATAATCTAGAATTAATGTTTTCTTAGAGTAAAGTTTCATGCTTCATAGATTAGATGTGTATGTTTTTCTAGATTAGTACTTTATTTCATGCCATTTTATTCTCTTTCATAGAGTAGAACTTTCTTTCATTGCAATTTATTTCCATTAGAATTACAAGCTAAACTTCTAGCATATACTATGTCGCATACTTCACAAGTTTATGTAATTGAGTTGAAAATTTAATGTAAAGTAAGTTTAAAGCACAATTTAATTACCCACAACCAATAAGTATTACACCAAATAACCACCATCAATAATTATCTAATATCCAAACCAATTAACAACAAGTCTCCACCAATAATTATCTAATATCAAAAGTCTAATTCCCCTCCCCCATTTTTTTTGGATTGGGTCCACGTGTTCACATGTATATACCAACTTTTAATACTACTCACTAAATCTACTTATTGATATCCAGTTTTGAAATAACAACATCATAATGTTGAAAGGAACATTTTAATAACTATAAACAAAAATGCCTCCAAAATTATGATATATCCACAATATTCCAATCCAATCGAGTGTCCTTTGAATAAGACAACATATTTCATTTATAGTGTACGAAGACAAGAAGATTCTTTACTGTCCAAAAATAAATAAAGTCTTCATATTATTAACTCTTAATTGATATTAATGCCACATATATCATAGCATAAAAATTATAACATATGAATGTTTAGTTTGATGATTTTGGTTTTGGCTTATTAAGGATGTTGATTTAGACTTATAATAGGCATTATTGTTTGATTATATTGACAATTGATTAATATAAACTTAAATATCTATGTGATTTCCTAATGATCACTCTACTCTTGTTTCTTCCTTCTTTCTTGATCATTTATTTAACATTACATTTTCTTAATGAAAACTATATATAAAATATTGGTAATATTTAAATATAATTTAACATGATTAATCTTTATAATATCCTGATTGATATTATATATATTTATTAAATAATATTATATGATAATAATGTAGAATATACATTTGAATTTTTTTATTTTTTTATAACCACATGGTGAATCGGTAATTGCCTGGGCTAATCTATGGGAGACCGAGGATCAAAACTCATAGCTGCCACTATAACACCAAGAGCATAACCAACCACCTGTAAGTCAAGTATATTAAGTTCCTATGATTTTAACAAGAGCAGACTCACGGGAAAGGGGAATCTGCCCCTCTAACCACCACCACAGCAGGTCATTGTACTCAATGAGATTTGAACTTCAGTCTCCCCAAACTTCGTCATGTGATTACCATCAAACCACACATCACTGTACTACATTTGAAATTTTAATAA
Organism: Pinus taeda; assembly: GCA_000404065.3. Lineage (NCBI taxonomy): Eukaryota > Viridiplantae > Streptophyta > Pinopsida > Pinales > Pinaceae > Pinus > Pinus taeda. Next base: position 24,000 of record APFE030066948.1, read on the forward strand.
TACTAATGTGTTTTATGCTAAGACACTTATGTAAAAAAAAAAAGCGTATGATTAAATTAGAATGCTAACACTGCCCCAGACCTTAAGATGTACTGGGGAAGGGGAAAATTTGAGAAGCCGACCTTTAGGTTCCAGGCTCGCAAAATCCTCCACAAACAGGTGTGTACACATTTTGGTTGCTTAGTCTCCGAGACCTCGTCTCGCAAAATCCTCCTTTCAAAATTACATACATCGAAAATTTCAACCACAATGAGGATTTTACGATTTATTTAACTCGAATATTTTGGAATTGTTCATATTCTAACCACAATGAGCGTTTTACGAATATTTTAGTAAAAAGGAAAATAGTAACTAGTTGTAACTTAGTGTTACCTTTGACACTTCTAAATTCACCGTAAGTCTGATTTCACTAATGGAGTCGAATCATGAGGTGATTTCACTGATGGAGTCTCGTTTGAACCATGAGGTGTTCTGAGAAGCCTGGACCCATTCGCACAGTTACCCATTCATACATCAAGGCAGCTACATAGATACATATGCACAATTCCCTGATTGCCTTTGTATTCGGAGGCCCATTAGTATTCCCTTCTCGGCCCAGATAGAAACAATAGCTACCCATATATGCACAATGTCTTGATTGCTTTTTAGTAGCTATAATTTAAGTAGTCAGAGGAATTGCCCAAAAAATTATGGAAATTCCTGTTATATTTAGAGAAAATCTAGCAAGGATTTTTGTAAATCCAAGTTATAGTTGTTAAACTTCAAAATAAGTGTTTTAGACGTTTTTGATGGTGCTGAATCCATTTCCACTATCAAAAACACGATTCAAACATTGCCTCTACAATTTTTTGAAATTCTTTTGACCAACCACTTTCGGTTGTCCTAGGAATTCCTCTGCCTCGGTAGACAACTCCCTCTTAGTACTCCGTGCTTTTCGACCGATTAGGGAAAAAATAATAATAGCTACCCATGGCCATGAGACCATGGGATGACCGCATGCATACTCAATCTCCTAAATTACAATTCCCAAATTTATCATAAATACCATTTCAAAATGAAAGGAGATAAAGAGTAAGTTTCTTTATTTAGTAAAAAAGAAAAAAGAAAACTACCTTCATTAGGAAGAAAAAAGATAAAAAGTACAATTTTTTAAATACTATTTTTTATTTAGCAAAAAATAAAAAGAAAAACTACCTTCACCTAAATGGATGGTTATCAGATTTAGAAAAAGGAAAAGGGATGAAATGTTTCAATAAATTAACAAGAAAGCAATAAGTAATTTCTTAATGAGGTTTTATTTAGGATGGTTATCAGATTTAGAAAAAGGAAAAGAGATGAAATGTTTCAATAAATTAACAAGAAAGCAATAAGTAATTTCTTAATGAGGTTTTATGTTTGATCGAATTTGTAAGATTTTATGATTATTTTTAAAATATATATATTATAGTAATTTTATGTTGCTTTGGTATAAATTAACGTATTTTAGTTTTTATTATGAATACATTAATATTTTACAACTGTTTTTATTATGAATATATTTATATTTTACAATTATAGTCTCGCCGTTGTGCAATTGGTTAATTGGAGAAATGTAAAATCATTGAAATTGTAACTTAGCTTGCTAGATTCATGTGGGATACAAAAATATGCCCATGGTATTTACAGTGGTATTTACGATCTTAAATATAATGTAAAATATGAAAATTACTTTGTCTAAAACCTATATAGTTTATTAATTATAAATTATTTTCATTTATTAATTATTATGTGTAGATTTATTATGGGTAAATAATAATATTAAGATTCACAGTGAAATCAAACTTACGGTGAATTTACACGTGTCAAAGGTAACCAGCAATCGATTTGTCCCAATGTCAACGCTACGAGCTCTGGATCAAACACAATGGAATGGTCAGGGCCTGTCCATTCATTAGCTCAAGTTCGACTAGAGGCTTGGAATCGCTCAGAATGAATGCCGACAAATGTCACTGCTCTGAATCTGATTGACACTGGCCGTTGATGGTATTTGCTCGAAAATCTTATATGCCTTTGCCATTTCAACAACCGGTCATGGGTTTAAAGTCACCTACTACCACGAACTTGGAACAGGATTTGTTGGCCCAAGGAGAACTGGTTGGTGATGTCGGTGGGGGATGCTGGATTTAACGGCGCAATTAAAGCACAAAAAAAAATAAATTACAGAAATTCTGTGAGTTTATTTCCATTCAAATGCAGAGTGCTGATGTACTCAAAACAAAAAATAAACGCATGTTGCAAACAATAACCAAAGCGCCCAGTTCTGTTACGTTGTTTTAATTTACGGAAAGCTCAAGAGGGCCTGATCGAATCTGGATGCACCAAAAGCTCAAGAGGGC
>APFE030066948.1:56695-79100 GCA_000404065.3 Pinus taeda
GAGCGGATTCAGGTGCTTTACCTTTGTCTGTATCATCAGTTTTACCTTTTTGTTGGTTTCTTCTCTGCTCAATTTTGTTCCATGGTAGCTTGCATGTAGAGGCATCATGTGATCCATTTCTTTTGCAGCGAATACAATGTAAATCTGCCTTTTCTCCTTGAGGATGTCTGCCCCCCTGCCTCTGAAGTATCTTCCTCTTCCTCTTCGTCCACCTCTTCCTCTTGTAGAATCTTGAGCAGGATATTTTTCTTTATGAGCCAGGCATACAGTCTCTTCAGAAGATTCAGGGACTGTCTTCTTTCCAAAGGCTTTTTCTCTTTCAGCAAACTTTTTCACAAGAAAGTCAAAGGTTATATCCTTGAGATTTCCATTTGCTTGCAAAGACTCAAGATAATTGGAGTATGTAGGATACAGTGCCTTGAGAAAAGCAATAAGAGATATATCTAGCTCAACTTTAGTGGATTTGATATCATGCACTATATATTTTATTTCAGATGCAAGAGCAAGAGGGTCATTATTTTGCAGTTCAAGAGTGAAGAGTTTAATCATAAGTTGGACGACTTCAAGTGCAGAATGTGAGTCATAGAGCTCTTTCAGCTTTTGTAAAGCTTCAAAGGCAGTTGAACATGTTGTAATGTGACAACTCACCTCCTTATTTACAGACGTTGCGATTAATGCATACGCTTTGCTGTTCTTGTTTTCCCAGATGGCAAGCTCTTTGTCTGATGTAGGCTTTTCTGGGTCACTGTCTCCTTCTCCGACACACACTCCTTTCCACACCCATTGAAAATGAGGGTGTGTTGTACCATCCGGGACCAGTCAGGATAGTTCTCCTTGCCAGTGAGAACTATTCCTATCATAGAGATGATTGAATGCATTCTGTAAAAGGTTACTTCTGCTGATATAAAAAACTCTTGCTGATATATTAATGCTTCTAATGGCGAAAAAAAAAATTTACTCTTAAAAAACTTCGGCTGCTTTAAAAAATGATTTTGATATGGAGAAAAAAATCATTTAAAATTCTGCTACATATATCACCATATATATCTCTGCAAAAATCACCATATATAATATATATCTCTACTTTATATCACCATATATATCTCTGTTTCATCACTTTCATAATCTTTCTTGGAACAAGGATAAAATAGGCTACTGTATAGTGATGATTTCACGCAGATATCAAATATCCCTCTTGAAGATAGAGACAATATCAACGATATCAGTCCTAGTAACATCAGCTATGCATACATTTCAACTTCATGACTCCATGCAATCACATACATCACTTCAGAAGCAACTGCTAAATTAGTCAACCCTTCATCTACATTACAGAAATTAAAGCATTCCTCTGTATCATAAGAATACATTTGATGTAGCTCTCGTGGATGTTTCAAACGACCGCTTAGCTGAAGACCGACTTTGGAAAGGCTTGGTTTCAAAAAACTCAGCCTTCTTCGACACTTGAAAATGAAGTAAAGAGGATTTCCGCCAGGACTCAGATGACCACCTATTAAAACTCTCCGCGCAAAAGACTTCGGATAGCCACGAAGGACGTCTTTCCATCCATGAGGAACTCCAAATCCGCAGCAGAATCACACGCATCAAATTATGATGGGTATGTCCTCATAACACCATCTATGCAGATTGCACGACATTGAAAGTTGTTCAATAGGCCGAATTTGTGTGGGTTCTCAAGCATTTCAGACGTAGAAAGGCGAGGAGTGTGTGGATGAAACACTGCAATGAACTCTTCGAAAATCGAAAGTAGGTAGCAAGGCGAGACCCTCCATACGCAGTTTTCAAACGTTACAGGTTTCAAACGTTAGCAAGGCGAGACCCTCCATACGAAGGTTTCATAGCAGGTTTCAAACGTTACAGGTTTCAAACGTTACAGGTTTCATAGCATTGACCACATGCAGGTTCCAAACATTTTAATACAGGCAGCATTCCAAATATTTTAATACAGGCAGCGGACAGCGTTTAAAAAATTCCACACAGCGTTTCATATATGGACAGCGTTTAATCCTTCATAACAGTATGCAGGAATCATACCATACATTACCAATTCAAAATATGCACTAATACCTCTGATGTAACGCTCTGATACCATGTCAGGCGTTTCAATGCAGATACGCGCTACCAAGGCAGACAGCGGCAGTCTTCAGGCACACAGTCTTCAGGTACGCAGTCTTCAGGCATTTCAATGTCAGAGTAGTGCTCAGGACTGAGCAGCTCTCAGGACAGCAGGAGTTACAACTATTTCTGGGACCTGTGCTTTGATACCATGTCAGGCCAGGGTAACTCCAGAATGAGCGGGAGAAAAACTGATATCTTATTCATTAGCTAATACACATTTATATACACAAACATGACGGATCAATTCATCTTCTTGATGACTGTCCAGTTCACCCATCCGTTTCGGATTAGGTGTCAACAATTTTACATGGCATATCTCTTCTTGATGCAATTTTCATAAAATGTGATTTCGAGGGATGGAATTTAAAATGGATCTTAGAGACACTAGAGCTTATACATATTTACTACAAGGTCTTTTGGAATCTAGGTTACAAAGGCTTGTATGAGACAACTATAAAATATTTCATCGCTCCTTTATTTAAAACACTATTTGGCCATGATCCAACATGTATTTCGAAAAGAGCTCAGAATACCCTCATTGAGGTGGCATACTAGTTTCCAATTAGGGAAGCAACATATATTTGAGTTTTTAGTGCTTATAAGCCTCCTCATGCTCTCCCAAAAATAGTGACAGATAGAGTACTTTTGCAAGCGTTGTTGTTACCAGTTGATTACTATGCTATATAAGACATTAGCAAAGGGTAAAAAAGGACTTTGGCCTGCATTTCCCTTAACAATTGGAGAATATACTATTGAAAAATTTAAAGAATCTAAAGAACAAGCCAAGGAATTGAAAGGTTACTATTTGTTTGATCTAGTATACCAAAGGTACAATCCAAAAGGTGTCATAGTTTCACCTTATAAGGCAATTGGATTTGGATGGGAATATACACATATTAAAGAGGATGAGGAGGATAAGGTCAAGAACTTATATAATTCTTCTAGGGAATTAGCGCCAAATGAACAACAATAAGAGGAAAGATAACAATTAGATGATGAGATTCGAGAAAGTATGAGTCTTGAAGACCGAAGAAATTTTCTTAAAAGGATGAAAGAACAATAAATAAAGAAAGAGAAGCAAAAAAGAAAGGTTGACCAACAATTAGGAACCCATCAAGAACAAGATGAGGAAGGTGAAGAAGAATAAGAAGACCTTGAATGAAGGAATGCATCAATAGCTCAAAAGAATAAAGAAATAAAAAGGACAAGAGAAGAGGAGTTGCATAGTAAAGAAGAAAAAGCTTAGAAGGGACAAGAGAAATAATTATCGAAGAAACAAGCAAAGGATGAACAACAAAGAAAATTAGTAGAATAAAAACAATGCAAGAAGGAAGAAAATTAGCAAAGGATATAGGAGGTAGAACAAAAGAAAAGTAAAGAAGAGGAGGAAGAACTCAAAAGGAGAGGAAAGGAAGAAAAAAGAGGAAAGCAAAAGAAGAAAAGACAACAAGAGAAAGAAGATGCTAAAAGGTAACATGAAGCTCTAGCAAAGCTAATTGAGTAAGATCTTCTCAAGAAACTAGAGAACAAAGTGGAAAACAAGAAACAACCACAAGGGTATGAGATGCAACTAGATATGCCTCTTCTAGATATCCCACCAACTACTTCAGTTACTAGTTGACAGTTCCCATTGCAAAAATTGGGTATTCTGCAAGAAGAAGAAGAATAAGAGGTGTTCGATATTACCAGACTCAGTTTCAATTAGATATAATGTAAGATAATGTAGGAAAGACATAAGTGTTTTGTGAATAATACAACTAAACCTATTTCAGTAGTCATATAAATGGTTAGTCGATAAAAACTACCATGAACTTGGAAATGATTGCCTTAGCCGGAACTGCATTTGTGATATCCACATAGATTAATGTTAGCAGACTGAATAAACAAGTTTTTGATTTACAAGCCATGCTTGCAAGTTCATAGCAAAGGATTGCACAAGTGTAGAATGAGAACCAACCATTTATTATGTCCCATTCATGTAGCAAAGAATTGCAGGCATATATTCTAGAAGAGGTGACAATATTGGAGGAGGCCTTAGACCTCGTCTACCAAGAGATGATGAAACTACATAATGTTATATCAACATTCCCAACCATGCGGGTAGAATCTAAGGAATGGGGATCAAGGATTAAACTTTCCACTACAATTTTTGAGAGAATGCATGAATGGAATATACAATATCTAGATGCACCAGAATTACTTCTAAAAAAAGATTGGATAACAATAGAGGATGATAAGGTTTGAATCCGCATCAAGGTTCATTCATGTGAAAAATTGACAAGATATTTGGACAAGGTGATAGCCTCATACAAACATATACTTAGTGGGTTAGAATCTCTTATCCAGGTATACCAAGTCCCTTCTATCGGTTCAATGGGTGAAGTAAGGACACATGAGGAGGTGAAGCAAGAGATCCAAGAATTTGTGAGTACCTTCAAGTAGGCTGCTGCTACAGAAAATTGCTAGGTTACCAAGGAGGTAGTTTCCCAATATGTGGTGGTGTTTGTAAGGATATATACCAAGCTTGTGACCCTATCAAATCAAGTGAAGGAAAATATGTCCACTCTACAAAATGATTCCCTAGAATTTCTTCATGGACATGGGGATGAATCACAACATAAAGTTATTAGTGTTGCTAAGGAATACAAGATTTAGAATACATATCTTATGCAAGAATTACATTTGGATGTCCCAAATATCTTTATTACCAAATTAGTAGGTTGAGAGTATTTTTATGAAAAATGTTGTTAATATGATAGAGACTAGAGTAGAGAGTCATGTAGGAAGATGAAAGGTCATGGGGTAACTCAAGAGTCCCAGGGGTAGATGAAAGGTCACCCAATTTTCTATAAATATATCCTCATGGCTCATTGTAATGGACGTTTGGTTTTGGACAAGATTGGTGCATATTGTTTTGAGAGCTAGTGTACCTTTTGTAAATGCAAGTGGTGATTTTTTACTTCCACTTATGCATGGCATGGAATTTTCATGTGACGATGTTATGAGTATTTTAGCCTTTGATTCCTAGGTGTGGAATATTTCTTTTTTTATCAATCATTGTAATATTTTTCTTGTGGTGAACCAATGGTATGTGCTAAGCTTACTTCATGCTTATCATTGGTGAATCGTTTCATTGATTTGAGCATATATTATATATGAGACAATATGTATTTACATGCTTTCATGAGATCATTTATTGTGAACTTATTTACGATCAATGAACTAATTTCTATTGAATTCATGGGTTTTAGTTGAGGTTTTGCTAACACCGCTTCTCTTAAAATTCATGTCACTAGTATTTTCTCAATGTTATACACATATCATCTCTCGTGTTTAATTTTCATAAATAACTTATTTTCATTTACCAAAGGTTATATTTTATTCTCTAAAGATTGTTTTTTATTTTTCCAAAGCAAATAATAAACAACATGATGGCAATGAGGCCTACATACTTGATGTGACTCCTAGATCAAATTATGTAGAGTCTAATTGGGATTCTACACTGGGGAGATCTCCTTGATGTTGGTAGATATTCTAGCTTGTCAAAATATTTTTGGCACTAGAATGAAGGCCCATCTTATTTTATGGCTAGTGTAAATCTTTGTCCCTGTCTTGAGCCTTCTAAAAAATCTAGTAACCAACCCCCTCCTTAGTACCATCCGCAAGGACCACCCTTTGGTGATACTCCTCCTAATAATACTCAATCTCCTATCAATGAAGACACACTAGACGACCCAAAATTTGCCTACAAGGTCACCTTTTATTAGCTAAAAGATTTGTGCCCCATTAATCACTAGTTTTCTAGAAGCCTTGGACTTATTCTTGGAGTCGTTAACCTGCCCCACACATGTGTAACTAGAGCTCCCCAGATGACTAAAGGAGTCTTAGTAAGTTTAGTTGAAGAATTGGTTAATGTGACTTTGGATGACTTTGCAGATGTTGTTGAAAGACAAGAGATAGCAAGCTTATAAAGTCAAGTTTGTTCAGAAGAAGAGAACACTAAAAGGGAGAATTTGGAAGGTGGAAAGTGATAACAGAGTGTAAATGTTCAAAACAATGAAAGAGAAAAGGATCAAGGGGGTAATAGGATCCAAGAAAATATAAGGAATAAGGAGAATTTTCAGAATGAAAGGAATCTCAGAAACAAAATAATTCTAAGAGATCTTTAAAATATAAGAGCTCTTAGGAATCAAAGGAACTAGGAGAACCCTCCTGTTAATAGTGAAGGTTCGGGCTATGCTTCAGATAGTGTTGAGGAGAAAAACACAACAATATGCATCAAATCAAATCGAGAGTTGATAGGAAAATACCTTTGGCTTGGATGGATCAAACTCCCCTAGACATATTAGGTTAGCTACATGACATGTCTCAACATCCTGAGAAGCATCTCCTAAAATTTGATCTAGAGAAAGGAACTACCACTGAAGATCACATCAATAACATCTATTTGTCTATGTAGATAATGAGATTACGATACAATGATATTGCATGTAAGTTGGTTCCTCACACCCTGGAGAACAAGGCTACTACATGGTACCACTCCCTACTTGTAGCTTCCATTTTAAATAGGGATGAGTTTCAAAAAGCCTTTATAGTAAAATTTGTGGAAGAAAAGACACCTTCCATGCTCCTGAGGGAGATGTGTTCTTTAAATATGGGTAAGAAGCAAAAGGCTAAGGACTTAAATCAATGATTTACTACTATGTTGAACAAGTTCCCAACTAATGTTTCTCTTAATGATTCCATCATTGTTGACTATTATACTAAGGATTTACCTTGTGATATAGCAATGTTTGTGAAGGGAGAAGCAAATGTTACACTAGTGGAGAATTTCGTTGAGGCTCTTGTTGTTGAAAATAATATGCTTTCAATAAGAGCATGCATGACACAAGTGAAGATTCAAAGGTTTTAGGTAATAAATCTCAAGCCTCATATAGTAAATCTCATGATAAAGACTCTTTTGATTTTGCAGCTTTAGCTAAATTTGTGAAGTAGTTTACTAATGAATTGTCTAAGTTGAAGATAATACTAGTGAGAGCTCATCAGGTAAAAAACCCTACAAGCATTTCTTTAAGAAGATTAATAATCTTCCTACAAAGTAAGCTCAAAGCTCTAACATGAATCTAAATGTTGAAAGTATTGGCATGGAAAACTACTACACCTTTCATCAAGCTGCTCATTCATAAAATGCATGCCCACAATGGATAGATAATATGACTATTGTGGTGAGGAAGGTACTTGAGGATCAAATAGTTGGAAAAGAAGATGAAGGAGCAAAATATGTTAAAGAGGAAGCATCCCCTCCTGATGATAATGTTGGATCTCCTATTTTTTCATTCAATCTTATTCAAGGAGGTGAAGATTAGTCTATCCAAGAAGCCCATTTTGGGGGAGCTCCTCCTCCTAAAAATCCTAAGACTTATAATCTGAGTAAAGGACCAGTAGCTAAACCCACACTGGAAGAGAAGAAGAAGTAATTATTAAGAATGATTTTCCCTTGAGCAACCCTACCCAAACTTTAGCTTCATCTTATAAACCTTCAATCAGACAATCCTTGAATAGCACTTCAGCAAGTCTTCGTAACTTGTTAGCACTTCGTACTTTTCCTCGATTGAGGAAGAAAATTGTAGAGGTAACGACAAATGACTTTTGGCCATAATCTATCCCTTCTAGCTTGGAGAGGGATCTCTCATTTATTTTACTCAACAAATAGGATATTAGGCTACGTAATGAGCTCAAAAAGGTTTTGATTTTAGATATTTTTTGATGAGAAAAGGAGGAAAACCATTGGGGATGGTGTCATGATCACAATCTAATTTTTGTCTAGTGAGATGATGGGAAAATAGAGGGTTTCTCCATAGGGGTGATGTAGGTAGCTATGGTGGTGATTTTAGATTAAATTGTTGTGGAAGGTGAAGGAAGAAAAAGTGAAGGACAAGCACATTAGAGCATCAAACAATAGATGAATTCTAAAATGTAGTTCTAAAGCTAAAAACATTAATAGCTTTGTAAACTAATAAGAGAATCATTAAGGATGAATTCTAAATCAACCATCTGGTTTTTTCCAAGAAATAAATATGTACATTAAAGGAATGAAAAATACATAAGATAACTCACAATTCAAAGGAGCACAAGCCACCAAAATTATGACACAAGAATCCTTGCAAATCACTTGTTATTCCATTCATTGATTGGCAAAAAGTCTTCAAAATTACAGTGCTAAAACATACTTCTCTCTAAACTCAACCAACAGAACCTTTACATTAAAAATCATCTCCTATATACAAAATATTGTTTCCAGATCAAACGAGTTTGAAAACCACATGTTCCCCAATAGATGGAACTGAAAAAACCACTATTATCGAAACTACGAAAGTATCTTTGACTATTACTTATAATCTTGCCTTTACACCTAATACATTGAACTTGTACAAAATATCATGAGTGAAGTGTTTACATAATAAAACATAAATAATGACATGAAAAAATCCTTCCTTAACCAATGCTAGGATAAACAAATTCTATCCAAAAAGCTTACTGTAACTATGCACAACAAAATAGTGTTCTTTCTCTAACTACATGGATGGATGCACATTTGTCAAAATTTGTTGGTGGATGACCTGTTGACTGTGATGAAGGTATCCATGCCTTATAAACATCAAAAACCTGCCAAAAATGCCTCTCTCAAGAAACCATAATATCGTTGCTCACCCTGTGTGCAACATCGATGTGTAGCAACTGTCAACTTGTCTTTTCACTTGTTTTCACTTCTTCAACTGCGTCAAGCAACAAATCTAACTTTCCTCTATATTTATATTGAAGTATTTGCTATGCCTGTTGATGATATTCCTTCATTTTTATGAATTTCTTCTTGAATGTCCAATGTTGCTCGTAGATGTTCTTTAGTTGCTTATGTAGAGGAAGTGATCTTCTCAACACGTATTTGGAATCATCCATGGTTGGTTGATAGACACCCACAAGATCACCCCATTTTTTCCTGGCCTCTTTATCTTGTTTCTTAAGCTTAGAAATTTCATCTCGGGACTGTTTTAATTTCTTCTTCATTCTCATGAAGGTGAACTTCCCTTCATCCTCCTTCCCCTCTTGTACTTTCTTCTCTTCTTGGATTTGTGGCTTTTTAGATGAGGATCTTGTAACCTTGGCTACTAGTATTTCTTCCTTCTTAACCTCTTCCTTGATTACCTTTCCTTTTCCCTTGGATTTGACAACAATTGGTGTGGATTTAACCATAGGTAGGTCTTCACTAGATTGAGTTGTTTTTTCTAGGATGGTCTTCTTTAGTTGCCTATTTTCTTGTTGCAGCTAGGCTATAACTAAGTGAGCTTATCTTAATTGTTTCTCTAACTCCTTCAATTTCTTTTATTTTTCATCCATATAACTTGTTTGTGCTTGAATTTCCCTAGGCTCAGCAAGTTCTTCAACTAGCTTCTCCAATGGTAACCTTTTGGCAGTCGCCTTTGTGAGTGGTTTTCTTGGCACTAGAATCTCCACTACCTTTGGTGAGAATTATTTGTTTTCACTTTTTCTTTAGTGATTGCTCAATTGTTGATGGATATATTTTCTTGATAGAACTCGTTATGGGTGAAGAAGTAGTCTTAGTGGTGGATGAAGGAGTATCCCTGTAGCTTGATCTAATTCCAACAGATTGCACTGTAAACTTGGATGAGGTTATAAAATTCTACCATACCTATCTCCCTTTTTGTATCTCTTCTAATACCAACAATTTTTTATTAATTAAAAACGAAGTAATCATGAGTCAACCATGCTCTTCTTCATTCTCACTCTCTCAACCATCCTGCCTAAACTCCTAAAGAGGTCAAAGGGTAGATTTAGGGTTTTTTCACCTGAGAAATGCATGAGGAACCTAGAGTGATATTGATAGAACTTGGTAAATATGCCTTCACACATGAAGTACCTCTAAATTACCTTGAGAAGCTTCCTATATGTTCCAATAAATAGTCACAATTCACTACAACACCAAAATCTCGGTTTTAATACTCTCGTTTCATGAAATGTTTATAATGCTCCAACTCTAGAGGCATTCCTTTGAACCATTTATCCACCTCCAAAGGTATTTTTGTGGTTGATTCTAAAGTGGCTTCTGACATGATGAATTTAAATTCACCAACCTTTACTTAATCTCCATCAAAATTTAGGGTAAATTCTTTGGTCACCTCCACATTATACCCCTGTATTTTTTCACAAAATCTGATGTAACCTTTTTGCTCAAAGGCCATGATAATGTTAGGGTCCGAGTTGATAAGTGAGGGATATTGTGGTTCAAACCTCACAACCTCTCCTCCCTTTGTCTTCCTCTTATTCTCTGGAGTTTCCATTGCTAAAAAAACAAGACTTTGAAGGTACAAAACGTGGGCTAGGGTTTGATGTTCTATCAAGGTTGGGACTTCAAGATAGATTTGAAAATGATTTTCAAACCCTAAATGACTAAAACAATATAGAGAGACCACAATTTCTGACTAGTAATGGAAAGAGATGAAGATGCTTTGTTTTGGCCCATGCGTAGCACCCCAAACGCAGTGATAACGGGAAAAAACTTCAATTGGACAAAAGGAAAGCTCAAGATGCTTCTAAACTCTTGAGAACCCCTTATAATTTAAAATTAATTCAAATGAGGTGGACACACTGAAAATTGCAAGTTTTCAAGACAATAAAATAGGTGGAAAAGAGCATTATTTTTGTATGCATCACCTTCTATGTGCAGCGTTAAGGAAATGGAAGGAGAAAGACTTGGAAACAACGATTAACTATGCTCCAAAGGATACTAAAAATTATCATAATTTTAAACAATCACACTCATACAGAAAAGACATGGTTCAGAGATGGTTTGGTCAATCAGATAGGATGAAAATGGGGTGACTATGTGCATGTGCAACACCCATGCACAATGTCAGTGTGTGCAAAACTGTGTAAGTAAGATCTCATTATTTGTCTAATGGTTAACAGTGGTTTAAAAGAGGTCTCAATGTCCTTATTTTTAAGAAACTTAGCCATCTTTTCAGTGACTCCCTGAATGTAAGGAAGATACGCCCTCTTGCTAGTGACTTGTGTGTTTGTCATGGTTTGCTTGTCTTTATTTCTATATCTGGATTTATTGATTTTTTTTACGATGTACAACTTTTTGTATCCAATTCTTTCAAATACCTTCTTCAAATATTTGATTTCTTCTTCTGTATGTGATATTCTGAAAGCCCTTGTGAAAAGTGTCCTGAGAACACACATTTTCTTAGCAGGGTGATGGTGTGAGTCTGCATGTAGATAGTTATCAATGTGCACTTTCTTTTTGAATACCTTGTGTCCCAATGATCCATCTTCATTTATTATGAGGAGAATGTCAAGGAATGGTATTTTGTTGTTTTCTTCAGCCTCCGTTGTAAACTTTATGTCATTAGATATGTTGTTGAGGTGATCCAAAAAGTTACCTAATTCCTTGTCACCATGTGACCAATTAACACTTGTGTCATCTACAAACCTAATCCAAAATTTAGGTTTTAATGGGAAAGTGCCAAGAGCTTTCTTCTCAAATTTCTACATAAATACGTTAGCTACTATGGGGGATAGTGGAGATAGCTACTCCAGTTTTTTGTTCAAATAATTCACCTTGGAAGGTGAAGAAGGTGGAGCGTAGACATATTTCAAAGAGTTGTGTCGTTTGAGGGTCAATGACTTCTTTTACGACTTGTACAACTTCCTCCAAATGGATCTAAGTGAATAGTTGGACAACGTCAAAACTTACAATCTTATCGCTTGGTTCTAGATTTTCCTTTTTGATGAATTCAACATAATGGTTAGAATCTTTGATGAATGAGCTAGTATTGCCCACAAGAGGGACCAGGATTCTAGCAACATATTTTTCCAATTCATATGTGGGTGCTCCAATAGTTTTCACTATAGGTCGGAGGGGGGCACCATCTATGTGGATTTTTGGTGACCCATAAATTCAAGGGTTGATTTCACTATTAGAAGACAAGCACTTCTTCACTTTTTGATCTAGGTTAGAGTGTCTAATGGATTTGTTAATAATTATGGTGATTTTGGAAATGGGGTTATGTTTTAGCTTCCAATAGCTACCACTGTTATAAATATGATCTTTCATTTTGGTGGTATATTGTTAGGGTCCAACCCTAATCCCTTTATTTATGTAACAAACCCAATAGGGTCGAGTCATAGTCATAGTTAGTTAAAGAGTCAATAAAGTCCATATTAATAATTGTAAGTGGTTGACCCATATTTAAGAAAGGGACCACAGTTAGTTGCAAATGGGCCATAATTAATAAATAAAGTGGTTAACCCATGTTATGAAAAGGACCACTAGTCATTAGGTTGTTGAAGGTCATTTATCTATAAATAGTCATATTTAAAATGGGAAGATCATCGAGTATTATTTTGTAATTGAGCTCTGTGCTGCTAGAGTTTTCCCTCTCGAAGAGGCAAGTGAACATTGCTTTTATCTCTAAATAACAAAATAATTATTGTTTTTCTCATTTTATTTTGTGTTCATGGTTGTATTTCTTTGCATATTTGGTATTTTGGAATTTCTCACAGGTCAAGAGCATAACAAATGGTATCAGAGAACTTTCCAAGGCCCGTGGTACCTCCATTTTTGGCAGAATTTTTTTTAGGCTAGATACGTGTTTCGACGTCTTTAAACCACGGGATCTGTCGTTGAGTGCATAAACCTTCGGATTTGGGGAGGCATGCACACAGGAAATACAAGAGGTGGTCATGCTTGTTGGACTCCCTTGTAACCCCTATGGGTACCCCTTCGAGTAGTAGCACATTAGACAGAACCGCTCACAGACTGCACTTCTACGTACCCTCTGGGTATATCGGAAGCCCCTTAGTCTCACCTGAAACCTCGCCTTAGATAAGTCGTCGATCGTCTTGGTGCATAGTACACTGCGAATGACACTCAGGAAGATTACTCACGTGTATGATAGGGTAGTCGGATAGTACGACTAAGGGTACGATTGATCCTCCTTAGTTAGTGCCCTGAAAAATTAGGCTGAGTACTATTGTTGGACCCTTATGTATATTGTGATCTGTAGCACCTGACACTCCTTTGTGACCATAGTTCCCTCGAGTCTCTGAAGATCACCCATTATCTTATTTACTATATCAGATCCACCAGTTGGGGTTCTACCACCACAATACAATTCATATCTAGCAATTGGGGTTATATCGTTGCCACAACAATCAGATCCACCAGTTGGGGTTCTACTGCTGCAGTAAAATTCAGATCTAATGGTTGGGGTTTTGTCGTCATCACACCAATTAGATCCACCAATTGGGGTTCTACTGCCGTAATCCAAATCACATTCAGTAATTGGGGTTTCGCATGTAGCTCTAACCCTCTACACAGTGAGGCTTGTGGCTACTATAGTCTGAGCCTGATTTTCACAGGACATTGGGTAGGATCAAGTTTTTTGGAATTTGGCCACTGCAATATTGATCAGTGGGAATTAAAACTCTGTTTAGAGTTAAAAAAATATAAAAAATATCTAAGGCCTTCCCGGGATGCTTATAAGAGACTTATCCCATAAGATTCAAGACGAAGAGATGATCGCAATGGTACCATTCACTTGTTAGCTTCAATTTTCTGGTGGTCCCAAATTTTTTCGAGGTGATGTCAAGTGACCGAGATCTGTGTATGGTAGAAACCAGAGCTCATGTCATGGCCAATGAGAAGATTCGACGCCTTGAAAAAAGGTTGGATACTTTCTAGGAAGATCTTCAGAAAATTTCACAATTCATTGAAAACATCACTAAGAGCATCTCGAAGTTGCATCAGGAGGCACATAATATTGATGAACACCTTGAAGGAGAATCTAGCCATCATATTCACTTCAATGGAAATCACCAACATTCCCACCCTCGGCCACCCAAGCTGGACATGTATAAATTTTATGGCTCTAAATTTGGTAGCACAAATGGAACAATAATTGATTCTGAATGATATCCATGATGATCCAACTAAACTACATGTGGGAGCCCTTTACCTAGACCAAAAGAGATGGAAATGGTGGCAGTGGCATGTGAAATTCTATCCCAGGAACATAACTTGGAAGGTGTTCTCAAAATCCCTTTGTAACTGCTTTGACAAAGAATCTAATATTTTGGCCCATCTTACTAAGCTCCAATAGATAGGCACAGTAAAGGACTACATTGCATCTTTTGAAACATTGACCATCAAAACAAAAGGTCTAGGAGATGAATTCTACTTGGAATGTTTCATAAGTGGTCTCAAAGAAGCCATCAAAGCACATGTCCGGATGCACCACCTACCTACATGGATAGACGCTTGCACAAAGGCTGTCATAGTGGAATGTGCTTTAGTAACCCAGTGTACTTGTCCAAATTTCATAGCCAAGGGTTGCTCCACCTAGGCTTATGGCCCTACCCAAACACTTAGGGCCCAAAAGGTGTCTCCAATAGAAATGGTTGAAAGAATAAAATGAGGATTGTGCTACTACTGTGATGACAAATACTCCCTGGGGCATAAATGCAAGGAACCAAAATTCTTTCAAATTGATGTTACTAATCACAGCTCATCTGTGGAAGCCCCACCCCTTGGGGGACTAGACGACGAAGTTGAGGAAATCTAGTTGGACAAGGATCTCACAGCTACGCTAGATGAACTAGTTATCTAACTACATGCTTTGGTGGGAACTTTTGCACCCCAAACTCTCAAAATGAGAGGCTTTCTTAAACATCGCCTGATAGTAGTATTGATTGATAGTGATAGCACTCATAACTTTATCCATCAGTGAGTCGTCAGAGTTGTTCATTGTTTTGTAAGGGAAGTCTCTAATTTCCAGGTCCTTATTTTTGATGGGGGGACAATGAAATGTGAAGGCCGCTGTGAAAATATTAAACTTTAGATGGGAGATTACCACCTAGAGACCCACATGTTTGTGATTAACATGGGTAGTTGTGACATTGTCTTGGGTGTTGAACGGATTCGCACATTAGGCCCAATCACAATGGATTTCGAGAAGTTATATATGAGCTTTAAGCAGAATGACCACATTCATACACTCCGTGGACTCTAGGTAGGTTCTCCTTCTATCATCAGCTTACATCGAATGGAAAATTTGTTGAAAAAGGGCCATCATGGAGTCATCACCCAGTTTAATGCCATCCAGGCCATAGAATCCACCACTCGTCATATTCATCCTGAGATGCAACAGGGCTTAAACCACCACCAACAAGTATTTTACAAACCTAAAGAGCTTCCACCCTCTAGAGGGGAACATAATCATAGCATCACTTTGGTCCCGAGGGCACAACCGCCGAATGTGCACCGATATCAAAATCCTTTTGTCCAAAATAATGAAATTGAAAAAATCATCAAAGAACTCCTTGAATCCAGTGTTATTCATCCTAGCATCAATCCTTATTCATGACCAGTGGTCATGGTGCTCAAGAAAGATGGGGATTGGCGCATGTGATGAGACTTTCAAGCCCTCAACAAGCTCACTGTCAAAAACAAATTCCCTATTCTGGTTGTTGATGATCTGCTTGATGAACTACATGATGCTCAATTCTTTACTAAGCTAGATCTTTACTCTTGCTATCACCAAATACACATGAAAGAAGTAGACATTCCCAAGACTACTTTTCGAACTCAGGAAGGCCATTATTAATTCTTGGTCATGCCATTTGGTCTCTGTAATACCCCATCTAATTTTAAAAGCCTCATGAATCACCTGTTGAAACAATATCTTGAAACTTTGTCCTCATTTTATTTGATGACATTCTCATCTACAACCTAAACTGGGAAAAACATCTTCAGCATGTAGACCTGATATTGCAACTGCTCTGGAATCACAAATTATTTGTCAAATTGTCCAAGTTCTCTTTTGGCGTGGAAGAAGTTGAGTATTTGGGACACATTGTGGCTCGTGAAGGTGTCAGGGTTGATCCCAAAAAGATATAGGAAATGCAATATTGGCCCCAACCAAAAACCTTGAAGAGTTTGAGGGGATTCTTGGGTCTCACTGGCTACTATCGCAAATTTTTCCACAATTGTGGTCACATTGCTAGACCCCTCACTAACTTTCTCAAGAAAAATTCATTCCTCTAGACTGATGTAGCACAACAAGGATTTGTGGCTCTCAAAAAGGCCATGTGTTCCACTCCAGTATTGGCGCTTCCCGACTCCACCAAATCTTTTGTGATTGAATGTGATGCTTTAGGTACTAGTATTGGTGTTGTATTAATGTAGGAAGTTCGACACTTGGCTTTCACCAGCCAACAATTAAGTGGGAAACATCTAGGACAATCTACCTACGAGAAAGAGATGATGGCCATCTTACATGTAGTAGATACCTGGCAACCATATTGATTGGGGCAACGTTTCCAAATCTTCACAGACCATCAAAGCCTCAAATATTTTTTGGAGCAATGTCTATTCTCGCCACAGCAAAATAAATGGCTGGCAAAAATGTTGGGATATGATTATGATATAATTTACAAGAAAGGGTGTGACAATGTAGTAGCATATGTTTTATCATGCTAATTTGAGGATGAAAGGACCCTACTATCAATCTCTCTTCCCATACCAGATTGGATTGAAGAAGCCCGCAAGGAATGGTTTTCACACCCCGCTCTCCCCCAACTCATTAATAACTTGAGAGCATATCCTACTTCCTCAGTTGGCTACTCTTGGAAAGATGATATTCTTCGCTACAAGGATTGAGTAGTTATATTGATGACATCCACCCTCAAAACTCACATTTTGGTAGAGTTGCACTCATCTCCCACTACAATGCATGCAGGCTTTCAAAAGACTTATGCTCGCACTCATTGTTCCTTCTTTTGGACGGGCATGAAAACTGGCATTCTTAATTTTGTAGCTGAATGTGATGTGTGTCAATGCCACAAAGGAGAAATCAAGTTACTAGGAATCTTACAACCATTGCCAATCCCTGCCTCCATCTGTACAAATATTTCTATGGATTTCATTACTGGTCTCCTGAAGTAAAGAAACAAATCAATCATCATGGTGGTTGTGGAAATACTTTATAAATATGCTCATTTTTTCACTCTACCCCACCCATTTACCCCCACTTTGGTGGCTCAAGATTTCATGGAACAGAACTTCAAACTGCATGGCATGCCAGCTTCCATTGTGTTTGATCATGACCCAACTTTCACTAGCACATTTTGGCAAGAAATTTTCAAGCTAAAAGGAACCCAAATCCAACCAAGTACTTCCTATCATCCCCAAACTGATGGTCAAACTGAAGCAGTCAACAAATGTTTGGAGACATACCTAAGGTGCTTCACTTCAGAAAAGCAACATGAATGGGTACAGTGGCTACCTTTAGCTGAATGGTGGTATAATACTAACTATCATGAAGCCACCAAGATGACTCCATATGAAGCAATGTATGGCTAATTCTCACCTTCACCTATTTCTTATATCCATGGATGCTCTAAGGTGCAAGCAGTTGATCAACTCCAACAGAACCGTGCCATCATGCTAGATCATCTTAAAGATAATCTCCATCAAGCTCAAAATCGAATGAAGTAATAGGCAGACCAACATCGTTCAAAGCGCACATTTCAAGAAGGGGATTAGGTATACCTGTGGCTGAAACCATATAAGAAAACATAGCTCAAAGAAAAGGGCTGCCAAAAATTAGCTCCAAAATTCTACGGACCTTATCAAATACTTCAATGAATTGGAGCATTAGCCTACAAGTTATCCTTGCCACCAACTTCAAAAATCCATTCAGTCTTCCATGTATCATGCCTTAAGAAAGTGGTGGGGAACAATTGCATAATTTAAACCAGTCTACTTGAGTTGGATTAAGAAGGTTCTCTCTGGATCCAACCTGAACAGGTCCTCGATACTCATGAAAGACATCTACGTGGCCACACGATCAAGGAAGTCCTCATCAAGTGGAAAGACACCTCTCTAGAAGATGTGACATGGGAACTAGCCACTATTCTTCAGTAGTTTTTGCAGCTTCAGCCCTGAGGACAAGGCTGGTTTTGATGGGGAAGGGCATGTTAGGGTCCAACCCTAACCCCTTTATTTATGTAATAAACGTAATAGGGTCGATTCATAGTCATAGTTAGTTAAAGAGTCAATAAAGCCCGTATTAATAATTGTAAGTGGTTGACCCGCATTTAAGAAAGGGACCATAGTTAGTTGCAAACATGCCATATTTAATAAATAAAGTGGTTAACCCATGTTATGCAAAGGACCACTAATCGTTAGGTTGTTGAAGGTTATTTAACTATAAATAGTCATAGTTAGAAGGGAAAGATCATCGAGTCTTATGTTGTAATCGAGCTCTGCTCTACTGGAGGTTGCCCCCTCAAAGAGGCAAGTGAACATTTCTTTTATATGTGAATAATAAAATACTTGATGTTTTTCTCATTTTATTTTGTGTTATGGGTTGTGTTCAATCGTTGGGGCCCTTATTCAAGAAGATGACACTCGGAATGAGCACATTATCTATTATGTTAGTAAGAACCTCGGAGGTCCCCCTATGAACTACTATCATGAAGAGAAGTTGGCACTAGCCATTGTGTTCTCTATCCAGAAGCTTTGTCACTATATCCTTATGTGTGCCATTAGGGTAGTGACAAACTCCAACCTCATGACCTTCCTATTGAGTTGACGGATCATTAATGGGAAGTATGCATGTTGGATCGTCATCCTCTAGGAATTTGATCTTGAGTTTGTTACACCTAAGAGTAATAAAGCTTTGGCCCTTGTCAAACTCATTTATGAACTACCCACTGGTGCACGTGATCCGTTGGTTAATGAAGAGCTCCCCAATGAACATGTGTTCACCATCACTTTGGATGATCCTTGGTATGGGGATATTCTCACATATTTGCGAATTGATAAATTCGCCCCCCATCTCACCCGTGATGATCGACAATGAATTTGATACCAGGCCCCTCACTATCTTCTCACTGGTGATGATCTTCATCATCGTGATGTGGATTCTATCCTTTGTCATTGTCTCACCCATCCCGAAGCATAACACATGCTTAATTTCTGTCACTGTGGCCCTTGTGGTAGTCACCTCTACGATATGATCACCTCTTAGAAAATCATGCACGCTAGTTACTTTTGGCCATCTCTCTTCAAGAATTACATTGAGGCAGTCAAACATTGCTCCAACTGCTAGCATTTTTCCCCAAGGGTAAGAGCCCCACAGGCTCCCCTCCATCCTGTCATCGCAACTGGTCCTTTCTACAAATGGACCATTGATTTTATGGAGTGTCTACCACCATCTGTTAATAACCATAAGTATATTATCATGGAAGTTGACTATTTTACCAAATGGGCTGAGGCCACGCCAATGTTCAACAACACGACAGCTATTGCGGCCCTTTTCTTTTTTAACCATGTTATCGCTCGATTTGGATTTTCGAAACAATTTGCCTCTAACCATGGCCGACATTTTAAAGATGAGATATGGCGTGACTTATCCTCTTTGTTGGGCTTCCAGCGCCAATATTCATCATCTTATTACCCCTAAGGTAATGGAAAAGTTGAAGCAGTCAACAATATTCTCAAAACGATGCTTCAAAGGATGGTGAAAAAGCACAAGGCCAAATGGCACCTTATGCTCTTCTTAGCTTTGTGTGCCTATAGAACTTCTATTAAAACCGTCACCAGCTTTACTCCTTTCCACCTTGTTTTTGGCGAGGAGGCAATCTTACCAATCGAGTGTGAGATCCCTTCCCTTCACCTAGCTGTCAAACTTCTCCTTGACACCCAAACATTATAACAAAGACTTATCATGCTTGAGCATGCCTCTGAAAACCTGCGTGTTTCTTTGCAAACCATTGAAGCGGCCAAAAAGTGCACCAAAGCCTAGTATGACCGAAAAGTCAACCCTCGTGTCTTCCACATAAGTGATCTTGTTTTGGTGTATGACCAGGACCATGATACTCTAGGACATGGGAAGTTTGAATCCTTATGGCTAGGACCTTACATCATTTGTAATGACTTAAGAAAGGGGGGATATCTCCTAGAGGATTTTGAAGGCCAACTCCTTCGTAATCCTCACAATGCACTCTACCTTAAGAAATTTTACACATAGCATATCCCATCGATTTGACCGTATTTATTCCTATCATGCATTTAGGTAGGTTGCATCATCTCATCAGTTGTCCTTTTCACCTTTTAGATGGATCCATCATCCACACTGTATATCGGTTATGCTGACGGTGTGAATCTTCATGGTCCCCACCGGGCCTATTCTGTGTAGTAGCATCATCAAGTCACCCTTGTTCAGAGCATCCTCGATGAGTCATCTTTGCATCCACGGAGTCTGTTTCGCATCCCATGGTATCATGTCATAATATTACATCCATCTTTGCATACCATTCATCCCATGTTGCCCATTTTGGCCTTTAGTCACACTATCCACCATCCCCCTCTGGAGTCGAGTCAATCGCTACCAGGTCAACCATGCACTTTATGCTCTGACAAGGGAAGTCATTCGTTTTTCCCTTAGTCCCATTTTCCCTATTTTTCCCGGTATCAGTCCATTAGTCACATTACTACACCCTCAGGCCTTAATTAGGGATCCTAATTTCCTCACCTATGGCAGGCCCTATTCTGTCAACATCAACACATCTATTCCAGAAGAACGACCTAGAGGGTAGTGTATCTTGGTTCCATATTCCACTCTTGTTCGATGTGTTGGGTTGTGTTATATTCTTTCCACGTAGTTAACAGGGGGTTTGACGGGCACCCATAACCCCACCTTATGGGGTCCAGGGCAACGCCTCAGAAAATTTTGGTTTTGGACCCTATGTTAGGTTGGGTGGACCCACCTATGGTTTTGTGCACGATTTTCGCACATGTTTTTCGAACACGTTGGTTTTCAGTCCATGGTATTGGATTCTTCGACTTGTATAAATATATATTATAACATTGAAAGGAACATAATGAAAAATCAAGATGGTAGTCCCTGTTTTGGGATCCAGTGGGGAAATCTCTGTGTATATGTGTTTTATGTGTTATTCTCTCGCATTGTTTATTTTTCTGTGTTTTAGAATTTGTATGCAGGTAATTTCTGTACGGGGTTAAAACCTACATTTGGTATCAAAGTTTTTTTGGCTTCAAGGGGGTGCCTTTGTTGCTGAGGGGTTTCGCTCGGGCCTGTGGTAGACCATGTTCAGTGGGAGATGTGCGAGGTAGATTCTGGTGGTGAAAGAAGATGGTGAGCAGTGGAAAGATAGAGATCGAGAAATTTGATGGTCATAGTTTTGAGTTGCGGAAACTCAATATGGAGGATCTGTTGGTGGATAAAGACCAGTGGGTCGCAGTAGATCTGGGTACTAAACCAACGAGAGTGTCCGATGAAGAATGGAAGAAGTTAGATCGAAAGGCAAAGAGCACAATATGATTGTGTGTCTCAGATTTAATATTACTGAATGTATCAGGGGAAGCTACGGCAAAGGCTTTGTGGGACAAGTTAGGGACTTTGTACCAATATAAGTCTTTGGTGAATAAACTGTTCTTGCGAAAAAAGTTGTATAACCTGAGGATGAAAGATGGAGACTCGGTGATAGAACATCTGAACACATTTAATACTGTGGTAAGTAAGTTATTATCTGTTGATATTAAAATTTCAGATGAAGATAAGTGCATCAGTTTGTTGTGATCTCTACCAGATTCGTCGGATAGTCTAGTTATTGCAATAGGTAGTAATGCAATTGCCTTAAAGTTTGATCAAATAGTCTCATCCTTTCTGATGGAGGAGATGAGACAGAAAAACACAGAGAGCCCGAATGGTGATGCCGATGCCTTTTCTGTATAAGGACGGTGCCAGAATAGAAACAAAAATAAGTCATCGAGTGGGAGATCTAAATCTAGAGGGAGATCTAAATCTCCAGGAAAACCTATAAAGGTGGTGTGATGGAAATGTGGAAAGGAAGGGCACTTCAAAAGGGACTGTAAATCTAAAGCTCCTGATAAAGGAAAGGGATCTGATGATGCTCCTTCTAGAAAGGTGAAAACCACCTTAGATGAAGGTGGGGATGTGTACTTGGCTTCTTCAAGTACACATGTAGATCATGAGGCATGGTTGATTGACTCAGGTGCATCCTTTCACTTCACTCCCCATAGAGAGTAGTTCTACGAGTATGAGAAATATGATGGTGGTATGTCTTCTTGGGGGATGACAGGAAGGCTAGAATCATTGGTCGCGGAAAGGTAAAGTTGAAGTTGCAAGGTGGAAGG
>APFE030066948.1:82877-100149 GCA_000404065.3 Pinus taeda
GAATAATATGAAGTCATTTGGGCATGTGGGGGGCTACCTAAAGGGCTAGCCCCATATGAGGTCTGAATCCTCTCACACACACCCGAGAATCATTGGTAAAATATGTTTCATCACTGAATCATCAAGTGTATGAATCACGAGCTTGAAACAACCAAGTCAAAGGGTAATGATGATTCCCTTTGCTTGATCTGAGGGATTGAACAAGAGTGGAATATGGAACCAAGATACACTACCCTCTAGGATTTTGAAGGCCAACTCCTTCCTAATCCTCACAATGCACTCTACCTTAAGAAATTTTACGCATAGCATATCCCATCAATTTGAACGTATTTATTTATATCATGCATTTAGATAGGTTGCATCATCTCATCAGTTGTCCTTTTCACCTTTCAAATGGATCCATCATCCACACTGTATATCGGTTATGCCTATGGTGCAAATCTTCATGGTCCCCACCGGGCCTATTCTGTATGGTAGCATCATCAAGTCACCCTTGTTCAGAGCATCCTTGATGAGTCACCTTTGCATCCACGGTGTCTGTTTCACATCCCATGGTATCATGTCACAGTATTACATCCATCTTTGCATACCATTCATCCCGCATTGCCCATTTTGGCCTTTAGTCATACTATCCACCATCCCCTCCAGAGTCGAGTCAGTTTCTACCAGGTCAACCATGCACTTTATGCTCTCACATGGGAAGTCATCCATTTTTCCGTTTGTCCCATTTTCCTTATTTTTCCTGGTGTCAGTCCATTAGTCACATTACTATTCTCCCTCATGCCTTAATTGGGGATCCTAATTTCCTCACCTATGGCAGGCCCTATTCTATCGACTTCAGCACATTTATTCTAGAAGAACGACCTAGAGGGTAGTGTATCTTGGTTCCATATTCCACTCTTGTTCGATGCCTCAGATCAGGCAAAGGGAATCATCATTACCCTTTGACTTGGTTGTTTCAAACTCGTGACTCACACCTCATGAGGGGCTAGCCCTTTAGGTAGCCCCCACATGCCCAAATGACTTCAGATTATTCTATAACCTCAGATGCATTTCCACAGATTTGATGGGTTTGGTTCCTGCCGCTTACAGCGTTCATAACATGCATGTCTCCTTTAGATGATCCATTCAGTTTTGTAGAGCCCTTTCTTGTTTAGTAGAGCTTCTTTGGTTGTTCTACCCTCCCTCCCACCCATTTTTTGAGGGAAGGCACATTATATATCATGTACTCAAATGTTATTTTATTCAGTCTTGGCTCATGTTTTTTCTAGGTGCATTATGTATATGGGACACATTATATTATTTTTTGGCTTATTTATGCCAACATGTCACTTACCATTCAACATGTACTTTATTTCTCAGTTTCATCTTTCTAGGCACATTATTATTTTTGTACTAAGTTATCTCGGCCGATATAGGTATGCCTCCCCTTCCTCACTGAGATTTGTTACCACAACATAAAAGGATACTTACATTGGTCTCGCCCCCTTTGTTACTATACTCTTTCACTTTAGCTCCATTAATGCTCTCTCTCTCTCTCTCTCTCTCTCTTTGATTCCACTTCATTGTCTAGTGATTGTTTCCCTTAAAACGTACTTCGTTCATATGTTTTGCTCCTAACACTTGTACAATGGGGGGCAATCTGTTATCACCAAAAATTGATCATCTAGCCATAATTTACTAGATGGATCGAAATACATCATGTAGGGCCAATTTTACCATAGTAAAATTGCTTTCACTGTAAGAAATTACTTAATAAACCACATTTGTTAAGTCATTTATAATTAAACTGATGAAGAATAATTAAATAAATCACTATTTATTTAATTATCTTCTAGGAATAATTAATTAAACCATTGTTCAACTAATATTCCTTGTCATATTTGACCGAGTTATGAGAAATAAATAGATAAATCATTAATTATCTTATTTTTCTCTAGGAATAATTAATTAATCACTAACTAGTTATTATTCCTAGTCAAGTTTGACTAAATCCCCTAAGAATACTTAAATAAATCGTTATCTGTTTATTATTTCTTAACCATATTCCTTGAGCTGATAAATAAATCATTTATTTATTTATTATTTCTAAATAAAAGTGTAAATAATTTTTCCATCCAACCAAATATAATAAAATATTCCAAATGATTAATTCTAGAATTTGGTTAATAATATTTTGTTATTTCACATTATTCAAGAATAACCTAATATTTTGTTATAAATAGAAGGTTTTTACATTCATTCTTCACTTTTGATCATTTTTATTGTTGCACTCACTGTTGTAGCTTTGATTATTATCATTGTCGCACACCATCTTCTTTTTCATTTGAGTTCTCATTGAGCTCAAACATTTTGTTTGCAGGATTTTACACATTATAGAGGAGAGAGACTCTACAAAAGTTGAAGACATTGAGGATAGCCAAGAACCCATCCCATAGAGGGGGACTGGTAACATTATTTGTTCCCTTCACAGGTGTTGTTTAATAAAATATATTTTTTATATATCTAGTATCCATTGGATTATTGGAGTTACTTACACTTATTTTTTTTATTCCATTCTGATGTTTAACTATTTCTGTGGCATAGATCAGGGCTTTTACAGGTTTTGTTTCTATCATTTGTTGCGGATATATAATGTTTAACAACCATTTTTACTGTTAGGGTTGTTTGTCATCCACATCCTAAAGTAGTTTATATTTGTACCCCCTCAATAAGAATACTACATAACAATAGTCGTAAGAAACTCTATATATAGGTTTAATCTTTAGCATCATGCTTCCAAATATCTTAAGCTATCTCTCCCTAATGATTTTTCCTTGTACACATCAAGTTGCAACCAGCTACTTAACCATTTTGGTCCATAGTGCAATTAATCACTTACCAGAACTAACCAAGTCACATAGCTAGAGAGTGTGATATCAACTAATGAATCTTTTGTCACGTGTCACAATATTCATTTCTTCCATCACACATATATGCGATCTATCGGACATATGTGCATTGTTTTCTGACCTATGCAGCACACAATATTCCTTATTTCCCCCTTATCACATGATTTCTCTATATTTGGCCAAAATTATCAAAATTTTCTCCTTTTTCCTTATTGACCCCAACAAAAATTCTTGATAAGGTTTGTATAAATCTTGGTATTTGGATAAGGAATTTTGGATATGGTAGCCTATAATGACAGATTGATCCAGGGATTGAATGCCCTTCATAGAAATTTGGATGCAGTGGTTGCTATAATAAAATTTTGGAGCTCAGAATAATAGAAATGGAGTACAAGACTAAGTTATCACTAGGTTTAGAGAATACCTTCAGTTTTTCTTGGCCTTCAATTCAAGTGATTGTGATTTCTCTCTATATATTTATGGAAAATGGAGAAGCTCTAAGGGAAGAGCATTGAGTCTAACAATGGACCTATCCTTTATTGCAAGTCTCATTTTTTAAAACCTTTATTGATTGTGGTACACTCTTTTTTATATTTGAACAAAAGTGGAGGAAATTCCAAAGCACAAGGGGAGTCTTATGTTTATAGAGAAGATACTAAGGAAGGAGATGAGTAATGAAAGGTGAACAATATTAATAAGTTATTATATATTTTTTTTAAATCACTTGATAGGAGGTTGATTTCATTGTGGGTGAATGTTTTTCATTTTATTGTCTCCTTTAAACATTATTTGGAACATCAATGGGGGATTCCCATTTCTCATCAACACCTTTTGTATGAGGGGAAGCAATTGTAGGATTATTTTTAGTCGTTGGATTACAACATTTGTAAGGATTATACTATCCTTTTAATTTTTCATTTGTGAGGTGAATCAATAGGGCCTACAACACCATTTACTTCTCATCTTGTTTCTAATGAGGATGTGACTCACTCCAAAAAATTTCCTTCATTATTTCAACCTATCATTATGTTAACTCCATACCTTGTTGAGAAATTAGATGGAATGTTAGTATTGGACATTAATCATTAAAAGGTAAACAAGCTCTTTTATCTCTTAGACATAGTGCATTAATATGTTAGTTTAATGGGTTTTCACCTTAGTTGCTTCAACTAATCCATTGGATTCATTACAACTAGACCAAAACTTGTGATATAATTTTTTACTCCAATAGATGTTTTATAGTACAATTTTACACTTCTGTTGATTTCCAAAAAATAATTGATGAATGTCCTTAACTTTGAGGAAAATTTGGGCCTTTTTAACATCATGGTTTGTATATTTTGACTCTTCTGAAATGGTTGTATTCAAAATCTCATATCCACCTCTTTGATTTTGGCATATGTCAGCATTTGAAGATATCGAAAATGATTTATGCAACTATTTAAAGTATGATATGGAGTAGGCTCAATAGGGCCTCTTCATATTTTCTCAAATTTGTGTGGTGATGGATATTAGAAAAGGTCTTATAGACATAATGGTGCTAAATAATGACAAATTTAAATGAATTTAGATCCTATATTATAAAAATACAGCATTTTAGTGTCGTATTTGTCATTATATAAGACATCTACAAAAACATTGTCTCCAACCTTGTGGACCTTTGGAGAGGGAAAAAGGCCATTGTTTTCAATCCAAACATTGGTATCATTATAAGCCTCCTCTTGTGTATGGTAAATATGATGAGAGGTAAACAAATTTATATTATTAACACTTATAGAGACACACAAATATTAGAAGTTATGTACATAATGAATATTTGAAATAAGACTTTGAGGTTTATGAGGAAGAAAAGAATGAAGGGAGTCACTTTTCTTGTGTTATTGTTGCAAAATATGACTAAGGTGGAGGAATAAAGGGATCATGTGTGTTGCTAGAAAATACCTCCTATGAATAGGAGGGCTCCTCCACAAAGTTTCCCAATATTTTTCATAGAGTAGTGATACATCATTCACAATTTCTCCTATGTTTATCCTTTAAGAAACTTTGGCATACAAGGAAAGAAAAAAGGGAAGAAATGGCACACCTCATTTTTAAATTCCATAAGTGGTCTTGATTGGTGCTATTGCAGAATATCTTACTCCATATCCTAGAGATCTTACCTCCATACCAAGCACTTATATATTGCGCACATAAGACAACAAGAAACCCAAATCTACCTTCCTAACAAAAATTTACTAGAGATCCACTAACTTTACACTAGATCACTCAAGATTAATCTATATCCAATTACAATTGTGCATTAAACAATACAAATATGGAAGGTAATCATGACATATAAATCAAAAGAGAAGAATCACTATATAGTTTATCTTGGATTATATTCACATGTAATTCTACCTTATGATGGAAAGAATGTTCTGTGATAATTTTAACAAAATTATTTACATATCTCTATGGTTCTCTTCTCCCTTAGGAATGGCTTCATCATATAGACTTGTTGAGGAGAAGAGAGCATGAATCTAGATAAGGTAATTCAAACCTTATTGAAGTTATTTCCTCATGAATGATAGAATATAGAGTCTAGGCAAGGTAACCACTAAGTGCTAGGGTGCATTAGGAAATCATTTCCACTTGTAGAGGACACAAAATCAATCTATTAGTCCATGCAAGTGGGAGGGGAGTGACAAAGTTTCCAAAGTGGATTTCCTAGGGAAACAAAGTAGTGTCTTATAGGTACATGTTTATATATCTCAAGAATATTGATAAGGTGGAAAATAAGGCTATAAACAATGCCCCCTGATGTGTAAGGTTAGAAGAGAAATTGATGGTTGAAACACATTATGATATTGTAACCCTAAAAACATCCCAAGTAAGGAGATAAAGAACAAGAAACTAGGGAGGACTTGTAAACATTAATCAACCAATCAAATATACCATCCTTAAGGTAGGCATACCCAAGCTCGGTATTGTTCCTCAAGGATGCTATATGGATAAGAAGAGTGTCAAGGCACCATATGGAAGACAATATCTTCCCCTTTTTAGGTTCTCTGAAAGTTTTCAATAGCCACAAGGGTTATCAATCAATTGAAATAAATTTTATTTTAAGATTTTTCTCCAATTTATGGAGAGTTTACTAGTCTTAAGCCATAAATCTTAAAATTGTTTTTCATAAAAAATTATAAAGAAGAAAATGAATAATTTATTGTAAGAAGACATAGAATATTGATTCAGGGTACCATTTTCTTATCTTAGCCAACATAAGGATTAATATGGAGGTGAATTCACTAAATATATAATCTTCATATAATAATGCAAGACAACAATATAAAGAGAGGACAACAAAGAAAAGGGTTAAAATTCAAGTAACACTTGAACTATATCCATAGGTATCAATAATCATTACTTGCACCATCATAATTAGTATTAAATACTATCAAAATGATATTCAAGACAAGCAAACAAGAAAATATATAATCAATTCCCATGGAGACAAAAGAACTTACTAATTCATCAAGAAGAAACAAAATTCAATCATCTTCAGTCTTTGCATAATTATAAACTTAAATTTCCATAATAACAAGTATTCAGAAAACTTTAAAACTTCAAAGGTTGAATCATTTCAAATACAAGAAAACAAATACATAAGGCTATCAAAATAGGAGATGGATCCTCCAATAGACAATGAAATTATTTCCATTGAAAATATCTTAGATTTCAAGTGACTGATATAGAAAAAATGAAGTAGTCCATTCTTTCAGCCAACAACAATAATTAATGTATTATTGTTTTTACTTTCTTTTGATTTTGGGAGAGTTTGGTAGACAGTTTTACTAAAATAGGTTTTGTGGTGCATGGTGGTTTTACCCATGGTTTTTTTAGTTAGAATAAGGAACTATGTTTGTATCCTAATCTAGGGTAAATGGATTGATGGTTCATGGATGTTGAGATATATATATGATGTATTGTAACACTAAAAGAAAGAATGCATACATTGAAAAATCTTGTTGTTTTTCCTAGCTTTTGTTTTTCTAGGATAAAATCTATATGCTTATGTGTATGTTTTCCTTGCATCTTTTATATTTTATTAAGAATACGTTTGCAACAACTAATTATACAAGGTTAAAAGCTACATTTGGAATCAAAGCAGTTTCAGATTCAAGGGGATGCCTTTATGGCTAAGGGGTTTGGCTTGAGCTGTTGTAGACCCTGTTATAGTGAGATATCTAGTAGTTCAAATATAGAGACTAAGAAATTTAATGAGGAAAGTTTTGAGTTGTGGAGATTTGAAATGGAAGATTTTTGGTGGACAAATATCAGTGGATTTATGTGGATTTGGGTGTCGCACCAACTGAGATGTCAATACAAGACTATAACAAGTTGGATTGAAAGGAAAAGAGCACAATATTATTATGTTTCTCAAATTTAGTAGTGAATGTTTCAGGGGAAGCTACAACAAAGACATTTTGGGACAATTTAGGGGCTTTGTATCAGTCTAAGTCCTTGGTGAACAGATAGTTCCTACTTATGAAGCTATATAAACTAAGGATGAAGGATGGAACTTTAGTCACAACGCATCTCAATTCCTTCGGTATTGTGGTAACTTAGTTATTATCTATTGATATTAAGATTTCATATGAAGATAAGTGAGTTAATATGTTTCTACTAGACTTGTGGGATAATATTTCCTAGTCACATATTTGTATTGAAGGATATGACATGGAAAAACATGGAAAGCCATAATGCATATGCCTTGTCTATAAGAGGATGCTCCAAAAAATAAATAAAATTAAAAATAAAAATAATTCAAGTGGGAGATATAAATCTAGAAGAAGATCTAAATCCCTAGGAAATTTTTGTAAAGGTATGTTAGATATGTGGAAAATAAGGGCATTATAAGAAAGATTTTAGATCCAAAATTGCTAAGAAATGGAATGGATATGAAGTTAAAAAATATGTCTAATTTCTCTTTTTATTTTGATTTTTACAAACATTGTTTATATGGGAAGCAGAATCATTAAGATTATCCTCTAGTTCTATGAGGTTATATGGAATATTATAGTTGGTGCATAGTGATGTGTTTGGATCAGTGTTATTTCCATCACTAGGTATTTATGTGTATTATGTTTCATTTATAGAAGAATTTTCAAGGAATACATGGATTTATTTCCTCAAGAAGAAATGTGATTTCTTTGACAGATTCAAAGAGTTTAAGGCTCTTGTGGAAAATTAGACATAGAAATTTAAGGTGTTGAGGACAAATTATGGTGGAGTATTATGTGGGAATAGATTCAAAGAATCTTGTAAGAAATTTACTATAATAATGTAGAATACTACTCCATACGCACCTTAAAAAAAGGAGTTGTAGATAGGATGAACAATATGCTAATGGAGAAAGAGAGGAGCATGCTCAATGTTGTCAAGTTAGGACAAGAATTCTCGACATAGGAAGAGGGAACTATGTGTTATCTAGTAAATAGATCATCCTCATTAGTGTTGGATTCCACATGAGGTATGAACTCGTAAGGAATATTCTTTTAAATATACTGGTATTTGGCTATGATGTTTATGTACACATTCCAAAGAAGAATAGGAGTAGGCTAGATAAAAACTTGAAAAGTGTATCTTTAATGGATATAAAGATGGTCTAAAAGGTTATAAGATTTGGAACTTAGAAACTAAGAAGGTTGTGTATAATAGAGATGTGATATTTATAGAAGTCAAATATGTTTTCAAACAAGAATTCCTACCAAGGGAGAAAGAACTAGAAAATATGGAGTTTGAATTGAAGGATGATGAATTAGACTCTACAAAATAATAAGAATCATAGGAAGAAGAACCATTGAACTTGATGATGATGATATCATTTCAAGAAAGAATCCAGATGGAAAGATATACTCCACCCAATTCCCATTCAATTTTTTCTTTATTTGTTACTGATGGTGATACTAGAAGTACTAGGGAGGTAATGAATTTAGAAGATGGAAAACTTTGGAAAAAGACCATGGTTGAAGAAATGGAAACCTTGGACAAGAATGAGGCTTGGTACCTAGTGGGGCTTTTGGCTAGAAAAAATCCCTTTGGAAACAAATGCGTGTTTAAGAACAAATTGAACGTAAAACGTAGAGTAGATAAATACAAAGCTCAATTAGTAGAAAAGGGTTATTCTTAGGTAGAGGGAAGTAAATTTGGTGATATTTTTTCTTTTGTTTCTAAGTTACATTAGATTTATTTTATCTATTTTTGTCTCTTTTGGTATTCAAGTAGAACAAATGGATGTGAAGATTACATTCCTACATGGGGATTTGGAAGAAGAAGTCTATATGAAGCAACCAAAAGGATTTTTCTATGAAAATAACGGGAAGAAAAAGCTAGTATGTAGGCTAAGAAATTCATTGTGTGGGTTAAAGAAATCACTGAGGATAAGTTTCCCAAGACACATGAAGAAGAAGAGGACATGCCCCATGTTCGATATGTTATTGTAATTGGAAGCTTGATGTATTCAATGGTTTGTACTAGATAGGACATTGCACATGCAATGGGTGTAATGAGCAAATATATGTCAAAACCAAGGCAAGAGCATTGAGAAATAGTAAAGAGGGATTTTAGGAATTTGTGTGGCACTATTGGCTATGAATTTTGATAGCAATGAAGGATAGGATTGGATAGAATGTTGGAAATACATGGATTTGTTGATGCAGACTAGGTCAGAGATATGGATTGTAGAAGATATACAAGTGAGTATGTGTTTAACTTATCTGGATACACAATCAATTGGATGAACAAAACACAATCTATGGTGGCACTCTCAACTGCATAGGTTGAATACATGGCAACCACTTATGCACATAAGAAATTGATATGGTTATAGAGATTGCATGAAATATTCCTAGAAATGAACCCAACTTATCATTCAAAGACAAGGCATATTGAAGTCTAGTATCACTTCATGGGAGATATGATTGAAGACAAGAAGGTGTTACTAGAAAAATTTGGCACTTTAAAAAATGTTTTAGATTCACTTACAAAATCTATGTGCACTAAGAATTTCTCTTAGTGTAGAGAAACAATAGGGATTATTTCCCTATATTGTTGATCATCTACTCCTACTACCCCCTATGTGCAAAGAAAACAATGAGTGGGAGAGTGGTGGGTATGTGTTATATTCTTTGCATGACTATCCCTATGTGTTGTACAATGAATGCAACATAGTAGGGGGGTCCAAAAGGGTGGCAACAACCCCACTTATTTTGGGGGTTCGAGGGTAGTTCCCTCAAAAAAATGGGCAGTTTTTGTGTTTATTTTTGGCAGTTTTAAGCACACGGTTTTGATAAAAGAGATTTTGTGGTGCATGGTGGTTTTCCCCATGGTTTTTTCAATTTTGGTTAAGGAACTATAATTGTATTATAATACAGGGTAAATGGATTTGCAGTTCATTGATGTCGAGAGAGATATATGTTGTATTATAACAATGTGTAGATGAATATATATCGAAAAAAAAATTTGGTTTTCCTGATTTTAAGAATAAAATATTTGTGTTTATGTCTGTGTGTTCTGAATTTCATATTTTCTATTTTACTAATAATATGTTTGCAACAATTAATTTTACTTGATTACAACCTATATTTTTTAACTTTGTCCTTGCAAATTTTTATTTTTTCGTTGGCTTTAATATTTTCTTTGCGTCCCCAATTGTTAAATTGGCAATAATAAGGGCACCCTAAACGTTAACATGGTTGACTCAATGGCTATTTTTTTAACTATTTCCATGTAGGAAGTTCCTAGATTCAAAGAGACATTTAATAATGGTCCCTTAGTCCTAATCCATGTGATTGTCTACCACCCACTTCTTCTAGATATTATACTCTAACATTATTTTAATGAATTTTATATCATTAAAAAATTATAATTCATAGTGGACAGGCTCTAGATTAGTAATGGTACATAATGAGAAATCAAACCTTTTTCATATTGATAAGTGTTCTGAATCTAGTCATCAAACTATTCATGATTGTTCCTACATTTTTCTAGGATTTCTTATTAATTTTCATTAGAAAATGACAACACTTGGTTACCCCATTTAGGGGGTTGGGGGGATTCCATTTTCAAACACCTTTAAAATTATATTCCTAAAATATTGAGAAAATCGTAGAATTTCTTAGCATGTGTCATGAGCAATCAAGATCAAGGTATGTTTGGTTTTGACTATCGTAACATCCATCATAAATACAATTATATATGTTATTCCTAGGGTATTTATATTTTCACTAGTTCAATGTTGAGAAATATTATCCTTCATCTACTATTTCAAATTTATTCCCTAATTTATCCCAAGGTTTCTTAACAAATAGGCTTAACCTTCTTTCCAATGATTCAATATCTTTCAGAATGTTGAAGTTCCCTTTCATTTTAGCCATGACCACTTTTATCTAGTTCTAAATTGCATGCTTGGTTCCAATTAGATATTTCTTAGCTTCTAATTTTTAGCTCTTCATAAACTACCACTTTTTAAGCTTAGTCCACTATTTTCTTATCCTTTTGTGGTATATCAACATGGTTCTAATTTAAAATTTTATTTATTTACTTAGGAAGTGTTTACATATCCATTAGCTATATTTTCTTTGATTTAATTTCTTTTTGAACTAGAATTACCTTTTCAATTGTATAAATTTCTCTTAATCAAAACTAGGAAGAACTACTTCAAGATCATGAATAACTTTCTATTTTTCTAGCCTTGTTGTGACAACAATTATTCTTTTCTCCTCTAACTTCTTAGCTTCCAATTTTTCAGTAACACTTCTTTTTATCTCTTCATAAGTTACCACTTTTCCAATTTCCTTATTTCCTTATCCTTTTGAGTTATATAATCATGATTGTTCTATTATGTCAAAACTTTGGTATAATATTTCAACTTAATCTTTGTTTTTCAAGCTCCACTAATTCACTGGTCTAACTATGCTCAATTGTTGATAAATTTAACGTTGCTCTAAAGCTCTAGATTTCATTATCTTTTTCTTTCATCTGGAAGGAGATGTTGGATTGATATTCATTTGATGTTCCTACAATGGCCAACTTTTGTTGTAGGTCTCAGATAATTATTTCTTGAACCTTATTGGTATCTCTATCAGACTACAATAATTTGATAATCTACATTTTCATTTTCCTAAAACTATAAGACACCTTGATCAAGTCATTATCAACTACACCACGTGTATGCTTATGCCAATCGATTTTTATCCCGTGTTGGTAGCTCTTCTAAATCGACAAAAAGTTTGGTAGTATAATACTTAGCAGTGATCTATTTGGCTAAATTAATTTGGTTTTAAAATAGCCATTTGTAGTTGTTCCTTTTCATGGTATAATGAAGACAATAATCTTGAAGGAGTTGGATCCTTCTAAGCCACCTCGGAGTACAAATCTTCTTTTTCCTTTTTAGATATCTTTTGTGTAATATCTTTTAGTGAAATATCCTTTTTTTTACACGTAGCTATATTTTTTTTATTCATCTTCTATAAATTAATTTTCTTGGAAATGAGAATATGCTTGCTATTTGAATATGTTTAATTGTTAATGTTTCCTTATTTGACTAATCCTTATTTTTGCTATCAGGTTTTATTTTCTTTGTAGGAGGCCAGAGTGAATCTATGTCCATGGGCTTCTTTGAGGATTTCCTCAACAAATCATACTTTTTTGGAGTTACTAACTCCACATCCCTTTAACTTTTCATTTGTTCTAATGGTTTTTTTATTGCCCCATCATTTGTAGGAATTCTGGCTAGAACACCTTGTTTGCTAGCATTTTTATGTCCGCATCAAAGCGATGAGATATGAAAACTAAGTAATTGCAATTTCTTTCTTAGAAGCAACTTTATAAGGATTTCACTTCCACACAAAATATTTTTCAAAAATGAAAACTTTCAATATATTCTCAATAATAGCAAGAGGTTATCTATACTTAATTGTAAAAGAAAATTAATTTCAGTTAGAATAGTAAAGGCATATTTTTTTACTTTTGAGCTTAAGTAAAAATCATCAATATGAAGCCTTTTCCTAAGAAATTCCACAAAAAAAATCCTTGGGGTTAAGTATGAAAGGAGCTTATAAGGCTTTATCTCTACTCGATAAATTTTGAGAACCATGCAATCCTTCTCTAGAAACCAATGACCACATTGGAATTGTTGGTTCATTTGTAGAAAGAACTTATACTAAGGGTAATCCTGGGAGGTGATTGAATATATATTAGTGTATAAGCTATGATTATGAATTCATCAATAAAAATTTTAGGACCATTAATTTTGTTATCATATCTCAACACCTGAGACTAGTCAAAAACCAAGATACATTAACATTGTTGATCTTTCTTCTAGAACCCCAAACACAAAGTACATTGTTTGATTATAAAAATAAATAAAGAAAAGATTGCTACCTATAAAATTTTTGATATTCAAAGTTCACAAATTGTTTGATAATTTCATTGAAAGAATATGTAACATAATTGAATTTGACAAAGTGAACTATTTTATGCATAAAACCTAATATGAGGCCAACCAAGCTATCGTTACCATATCTACGAATGATACATATAATTTATATATCATATTTAATGGAGTCTTTGAACTAATTAGTATTAAGGGAGACTTTTATTTTAGGTGTATGAACCAATTTAACATAAGTTTTAATAAAAACTCTATCTTCTAGTTCTTAAATAATAGTTAAAAATGTGTAATATCCCGAACAACTAAATAATCAACCGATCTAGCACATCTAGGTGTTCTAGTTAAAAATAATTGCAATCAAAACAATGAACACAATGGGATGTGGAAATGTAGCCTTTATTTATATTAATAACTAAAGAAAATGGTACATGCCCCTACAATGGCATGCCCAATTAATTATCAAAAGAGAAGACAAATGCATTGAAGCACAATCATGGACCCTGGATGGATCCACCAGACAAAATAACACCCACGAGGTTTTTGTCCCTGGGATCAAACTGTAACTAGCCATGCTAAGTTCTCAATAAAAACACAACAAGATAGATAAGCCTGAATGATCCAAATGCTTAGCTTCTATCCAATTTTATAGGCTTGTTGGACTCTCTAAAGACCCTATTTTATTATTTTCCTTCGAAAATCCAAGGAAAATACCACCTTAAATACTATGTATACATTCTGTCTATTTTGACCAGATCAAGAAAGGAAATGTTACAAATCCTCCTGCCCAAAGATTGTTTGCCCTCAAGCAACTCACTGTTATCCACAACAGAAGCATTGATACGAGGATCTAATACAACCTAGTGTGTTATTCCATACCTCCATGCTACATGATCCTAAATGGATCCTTCATCCTCTGGATCCCAAATGATCCTCTGAACAATCCTTCCCTCAGTAGATTCATCTAGATCCCAATCAATCCTCTGGTTAATCCTAGCCCTAATGGATTCTCCTAGATCCCAACCCCACTTAAGTCTTGGGAACTGTGGGTTATGGTACCATCTCAACACTCCACTGCCCATGCCAAAGGGCCCAAGCTGCAATATGCCCTTGGCTGTGAGTGTCCTCCTAGGAATCAACCCATCAATAGAGTACCAACTCATAATTTCTCACCAATTCACACCTACAAATATACTATGTTGATGTTGCTCAATGCTCAACTCATGCTACTCCACTCGGTCACCCAACATGATGCATTTGGAGAACTATGCCTTGTTCTTTCCAATGTATAAGGTGGGGTTGGTAGTGTTGCAAGCCTTATCTATGTACTCCTACAAAGGGTTGGTTTCTAACTCCCAACTGTACTCCTCTCGTTGCCTTTTCAGGGACCTGAGTTGTTCCTCAACACTAGACAGTTGGGTCATTGATTTGGCACATAACCCTATGAGCTCCTCAATTTTGCTATTCTCTTGTAAGAAAGTGTCTCTGAATTTCCAGACTCTCTCCTTCAACATCATAATATTTGTCTTGAAATGCATGATCCGTTCCTGAAAGTCCTCTACTAGAAATCATCCTACCCTACTGATTGTCTCTATATCTGTCTGCACCGGATGCCCCATGACCACAAATTCAACTTGAAACTTTAATTGACGCTCCAAAAATGGCTCATCCTACATACTATATTTTTCATTCTGTCGTGCATGATCATGCTCATCATGTTAGTTTATTATTACTGGCTCCTCATTTGATTCTCCTTGAATGTCTTCTTCCTGGCCTTCTCCACATGTGGGGATAAGTTATCCATCCTCTATGATTGTCAAAAATCGATGTATTGGTGGATTGATATCTATACTTGATTGCACATACTCTTTATGGATGTTCTCCTAGATGTTTATAGTCTCAAATACCTCATTATCAAGAGGAATTCCCTCCTTCCTTTCCCCATGTACTTTGTCAAGCTGACTAA
Organism: Pinus taeda; assembly: GCA_000404065.3. Lineage (NCBI taxonomy): Eukaryota > Viridiplantae > Streptophyta > Pinopsida > Pinales > Pinaceae > Pinus > Pinus taeda. The sequence continues at coordinate 98,164 of APFE030066948.1, forward strand.
GTATCATCGGCTTTTCCTACAAGTTTCTCTGAAAAACATGGTGTTGTTTCTCACCAATTGTACTTGGCTGCTTGGATCCTTCATAGGTTCTCTTTTGAAAACCAGTGAAGTCAACTATGGATGAATCCCCATGATATACCCTTGTTGCCTCCTTATCACTTGGACATGAATGGTTAAGGGCCCAGAGTCCCTTACAGATAAAGCATAGTCCTCTCCTCCTTAGTTCATTCTTGATGTAGATTTTTTTCTTGCTCCCTCCATCAATCCTTCTCAACTCCTTCCTAGTCAACGCCCTTCTGAGCAATTTTATGTTTTCCCTGACCAAATTCTCGACTAGATCATAGGTAACTCGTGATCCTTGTGGTTCCTTCCTCCAAATGGTCAACAATTTGGATCTTAGTATCTTGCAGATGTCAGCATCGCCTTCTAAGAATAAACACATAATATTTTGCATGCTTGTTTTGACATGATTTGAAAGAGGTGATGTAATACTGGTGTAAAAGTTTTGGAGCAACTGAAAGATCAACTCATCACATTCCAGATTTAGCATGAATGTGTCAATGTTGAATTTTGCCATGAGATAAAAGTTTGCATTGCTTCTAAAAGGTAGGAAGCATGATGTTATTCAACCTCTGAAGGGATTCTACTATCAGCTGCAGTATATCTGTCATGAGATCATTGTTGTAGGGCAATAGTGGTGATGTTAGAGATATGACCCTGTTGAGACAAGAAGCAACTGTGAGCCTAGCCTCTTCACAAGGATGTTCCCAAAGTTTGGTTTGTATCAATGCAAGCATGGATGGCTTGAGAGCCCAACTGAGTTTTTTCCATTCTAGTTGCCCCACCTTAGACAAACATGTATCTAATTCCTCCAACTTATGAATATCTATGTCTGATTTTGTTTGTTGCAATTCAAATCCAAGTGTGAAGAGCTTAGCCCCTCTTCCCTGTCTTTCCTTCACTTCCCATGGGTTGTTCTGCTACAAAATAATATGGACTCTTTTTGAGAATGGTCTGCTACTTTGACTATTATTTTGGTCTAAAAAAGTTTTTGTGTGTAAGAGACCATATATTCTCACTAGCCCATCAAGGCATTTCTGAGTGTTATCTAAAATCTCTTCCAAACCCATCTTCCCACAAATCAATTCTCTTTATCATCCCATCATCATAAATTCCAGAACTAAAGCCCCTATTCTAACCGATCTTTCCCTCTTTTCACTTTATCAGATACAAGCACTCGCCTCTTAACTTCAACAAAACTTCCTTTTAGTAATATATGAATATTGCAAAGTTCTTCTAATAAGCGACCTACATCAAGGACAACATAGAATGGAATTTAATAATTTTAGTAGAGTTTAGCAGTCTTAATTCATTAAATTGCAGAACACGGAATTTGAGTGATTTATCAAGCGAATATTTGTGAAGAATGACTCTTTATTCTCTAGGTAAGAGCCATAAATCTTGGGAGACTAGTAACTCATCCAACGATATAGAAGATTGATGTGTTGACGTTGTTACAACTTCTTCATCTATAGTCCCAACAAAGATATGACAGTTATCATCATGGTCAACCTATAGTAGTGGAGAGAATTTATTGAATGGACAACACTTCTTCTTCCTTTTAATTTTCCAAACTTGTTTATTAGTTGCTAATTCATCCTTCGCTTCCAACCATACCTCTTCTATGTTTTCACCATCAATTCCATATTTACTGTAGAGGGATTCAATATGTTGTTCTGAGGCGATATCCCAAAGAATCCAGCTAGATATTAGCCTTGCTCCCAAACAAAATGTATGTAAGATCCCAATCTGAAGATGAATACCACCAATACCCAAAGAGAGCTCGATCTTCTCAGTAAATTACTACTGAAGAGACAATTAATGGTCTTTCTGTTATAGACATTTTTGGGCACTTCAACCCCAATCATAAATGTCCATAAACTGAGGGCTCCTAAGTCCCTAAAAGTGTTGCTTCACTACCTAAAG
>APFE030066952.1:0-10191 GCA_000404065.3 Pinus taeda
TGCATTTGTATGGTTAACACATATCTGGTCCTGTGTTATTTATGAATATAGATCTCTGTTCTTCAATAGTAGTATGCTGCTTTGATTCCACAGGTGCTCTTTGAAGCTGGGCAAACGAAGAAGAAGCGGCAAGGATCTATCAGAAGGGAGAGGAATCAAACAAGGAAACCAAGCACAAGACTAAGGTTGGTCTCCTTTGTTCCACTCTAATCTATTTCCATAAAGGAAAGCGAAAGTAGACTTTACTTGTTTTTTTCTAAGATAGCTACCAGTCTTAGTGGGAATAGGAGCTCCGAGTGGACACTATTCCCGATAATAGCTCCCCTTGCATGTAACTTATAAGACATTCTAGAAGTGATATCACTTTTTCTTGCATATATCACGTAGGATAAGAACACCCTTCTTACAAAATATGTATCAGAATTTGAAATATTGGGTACTCTCATATCCATAGAAATAACTAAAAGCATTGGACCCAAAGAATTCCCCATGTAATTTTATCTTGGTTTCTATGACATTCTCAAAGACAACATGCTAAAATTGTTTAAGGAATCCCGAGTAAAATAAAGGGTAATGGGATCAATAAATGCCAAATTCCTTTATCTATTTCCTAAAATAGAGGATGATAAATCATTATCTAATTATTAATGAATTTCTTGTTGAAATGTCACCAAGAAATTTATTTTCAATATTACAATAAGTAGGATTAATCCCACCATAAGAACACACATATCACAAGAGCAATTATGATTTATATAAAATCACAACATTTTAGATGTAGTAACTATCATTGAGGAAGTCATGAAACAAATCAAGATATCAAAAATAAATTCTATCCTCCTCAAACTAAACATCCCTAAAGTTTTCAATAGGGTGGACTATACTTTTATGCAACTTCTTCGCATATATATTAGCATGGCCCTTTCCACAGTCAATTGGATCTTGGACTACCTACAAGGAGTATATTTTCATACTATCATGAATGGAGATCCTACCATATTCTTAAACGTGTTAAGAGGGTGTCACCATGCACCCTCTCTCCCCGTTAATTTTTCTTTTTGTCACTGAAGCACTAAGGAAACTACCAGATTCATAGAGATCCTCTAGGGCCATGTCGGGCATATCCATTTTATAAAATGTGCATATTTCACATATCATAGTTGTGGATGATGTTTTTTTGTGCGTACAATGAATGTATAGGAATAATGAGGTCATGAAGTGGATTTTGGACTCATTCAAAAAATAGTCACGTATGATCATAAATGATCAAAAATCATTTTCGGTATGGAATGAAATCTAAGATTTGGCTCATTCATTACTCCTTAACCCTTTCTATATTCTACCAAATCCATTTATGGTAGCCTAAAATAATTTTTAATCCATTTTAAGCCAAACAAAAATAGGAAGGTGGACAAGGACTGGCTTGTAAAGAAGATTTGAAGCTTTCATAAAATTTTGGACACATCGGCTTCCGTCTTAGGTAGGCTGCCTAACTCTTATGAAGTATGTTTTACAAAGTATTCATGTATAATGTATTTGCATTACACCAATGACAAAAGGCATCATCAATAGTGTATGTAGCTCAATTACAAGTTCTTATGGATGGGAATCAGACCAGATATGGGAATTTCTCTAACCAATTGGGCCAAGCTAGTGGGCCCTAAAGAATTTGAGGGATGGAGCTTAAATAATGTACATCTATTTGCATAATATCTCATAGGTAGGAATCCCTATAGATAACTAATTTGTAATTCAATTTGTACTAAAGTCACATAGTGAATGTATTTAAATTGATTATATTTCCTTGATTGGATCATATTTACCAATACACTACCAAAGGGATCCATCATTTCAAAATAATGTTGGATTGTTTCTCAATGTCAAGATGTGTATTTCTTAGAAAGTGGGGATGATAATCATTTTTGTATTATAAGAAACACATAACTTGTGGCGGGAAATGATTATTCACTCTTCCCACCTTTTTTATAGAGATTGGAGGCTACTAACATCCTATAGTTGTATGACATGGATTTTAGGATCCCACAATTTCAAGGTAGGGAAGCTTTGAAACATGCCCATTCATTTGGACTAGCAGGTGAATTTGAAAGAAATGGAGGAGGAATGGGGAACTATATAATTTTTCCTCTACTCAACTTCATCACAATCAATTTAGAGTCCCTAGATACACTGTCTTGGTATTTGGGTCCCATGATTATTCAATTTTATGATGATCGATTTGGATATAAATGCAAGTTGTTATATTTTCCTAAAGTATTGTCTGTGAAAATCATACACTTTTTTTAATGTAATGGACATACTGTATCACTTGAAAGACAAGGGGTTACCAATAACTATCCCATTCTGTTGACAAAGAGCCTCTTATTCATATATAATAAAATACAATTTAATTTATTTTTTGTGTTGCCCAATGTCACAGTGAAATGTTACACCACCAATTAAATATATGGATGATTAAATATTATAATGAAGAGGTGGAAATTGATGATATAAAAATTTAATCCAAATATCATATACAAATCCTCTGATCAAAATAGACTTTATATGAATATGGTTATAATATATTTGTCAATTTTTCAATGAATAATGGATTTAAAAATCATAATAATTGCACTGTCACAGGTCAATGTTTCTAAAAAAGAGAAAATGGATACCAAGATGTCGTATATTAATGTGCACTGCTCTCAATACAAGTTTTTCAACAATGATATTTATAATAATAAAAATGGTACCCTGGTGCACTTGTAAAATAAATACGTACAAAAAATATATACATTTCATGAACCTCTGTGATTCTCCTTTAACGCATCGTGCATCGTTACCTCTAACACACTGGTGTGTTAGATTACTGTAAAAGCACCAATACTACAAGATTTGTTTTTCTTTCCCGTGTGGCTTTTGTGAAAAGAATAACACCATGCCTTTTAAAAACACATAAGCACAGGGGTGCTATACTTTTTAAGCATCGGTGTTGTATATACAACTCATCAACATTAGTGCATTATTACTGATAACAACCTGATAAGTTGGAGAAGATAAAAGAACTGAGGTTGCAAGAATTTTTTGCCTACGCTAGTGCCCTTCCTAAAAATAACTTCCGAGGGAATTTTTTGAAGACATAAGCATGGGGTGATATACTAGGCATTGGTGTTATTTGCATTCAATTCCCAAATGCATGGTATCATAGATTATATGAGGCAATGTATGTTTTTTAAGGAAATATTCTATTTGTTATTCAAAAAGGAATTACATAGATATCAAAAAATGGATGGTCTCACTCCGACAAGGTTTGTTGACCAAAAATAGTTGCGAATTGCATACAATAAAGAAAATGCTAAGGGAAGCAACCAAGAGCCTCGAAGGCCAAAAGCACCAAAATACATGAAAATATATACAAAACACCTATCACCATGCTTAATCATCTGAAGTAATAGCGGATGTATTATCTAGCTCGATCCCTAGAGGGGGAGGAGGGTAATATGAACATCTAACATGCTACTCAAAATGAGCTAGTGAGATTTCCAGCTTTTCTACCTTTAGAGTGAGAATATTCTTTCCCCACAAAATCACCACCATTCTTTCTCGTATAAGACATTGAAAATATTGCAGCTCATTAAGCATCTCTATCGCAACTTCATTCTCTTCCTTGTGATTCCTAACCTACGCCTCCATAATAACCTACTAAGATTTTGCCAAATTCGACTAAGGATTGGAATGACTAGAAGCAATAACTTTCCCATGACCAATTGTGTCTCCACTACCATGCCAATTACAATGGCTCTGGGTGCTGCCACCTCATATTTGGGCAACTTGCAACTACCTATGGCCACAACCTCATGATTTTCACCATATTGAAATAAGACAGGATCGATATATTTGGCAGCTAAGCTATCCTAAAATAGAATGAGATTCTCCAAGGTTGAATCCAAACACTAATACCCCTGAGACAGTAGAGACTTGAGCACTTACTACTCCCATAGAATAGTAGAACCCAAATTCTAGGCAAGCATATGCAGGCACCACTGCCTTAGCTCTAAACTCCGTTGAACCCCAACTAAGGATAAGGAAACCCTATGATCCCAGATCCAAACCTATCCACACTCATCCTGAGATATGAAAAACTTGCAACAACATGCTTCACTATTCAAACCAAGAGAAAATAACCAATATCCGAACCAAAATGAACCCTCGAAAAATAAGAGTCGACCTAGGAAGGTACAAATCCAAAATACCAAGGTTGTTGTACACAGATCGTACACCACATAAATCATCACTTGGTCTAAGGAGTCTGCAAGCCACCATCCCTAGAGTGACAAGGGCAGGGGAAAATACTACTCATGTGATGAACAAATCAAAGACAATGGAAAAGGAGATAGAGCATGAGCCAAACTAGCTTACCTCGCTTAGACGGCGAGCTATTTTCCCAAAGAGTCCATGCCCATCAGAATTTATAGTGCCTCAGGCTACACCAACTCTCTACCTAAACCTAGAGCCTAGCACCCACCCATGGGAAAACAACACTCGCCACTGAACATTCTATCACTTCTCCTGTGTTCCATAATAACTCAGGCCTCTCACCACCTTTTGCATTAATTTTCTAGTTTTCCACTACCTTCCCCATGCAACCATATCACATGGACGGATCAACAAAATTAGCATAACCAGATGCATAATGCCTCCAGCTAGATGTAAACAGATACCTTGTAAGAAAAAATTTATATAAGACCAAGGTCATGGGACACATATTCCAAACTAAATGTTGGGGGAAAACATCCTAGTTTGGCTGTTCATTTGGTTTATTATGGATAAAGGAAATTCGTGAAGCAAATGGAAAAGGATTTGAAAAGGCAAAGTGACATTAATTAGCATTTTATTTATGAAAATAAAGGAAATTAGGAGAAAAGGAAGGTGAAAGGTCATAGGTTACATGTGAGGAGGAAATTGAAGGAAAATAATGGAAAATGAAGAAAATTGAGGCCTCATTAAAAGAAAAAGAGTTATGAGGATTAGTTGGTAGCATTTTTCAAAGTTTAGTTTGGAACTCTCTCTCTTTACTCTCTCACTCTCACAATATTGGATACTTAGAGAATTATTGGTGCACTCTAGCATTGGAGGAGTGAAGGTGAAGGAAGGACAAGAATGTAAGAGGAAGAAAAGATAAAACAAGGAAGAGAAAGATCAAGCAACTGCAGTTGGATTACTTGTAGGTATCAATATGCATGTGTGGTTTCCTTGCTATATTTGGCATGCAAGTGTGTATTTGGTTCTCTTACTATCAGTGGCATGGGTTTTCCCAAGTCTTACAATGTTCTTCATCCTTGCCTTGATATTTCTGGATAGCCATGGTGTGATGGTGGTTTATATTGTTTGGTTGAGTTGCATTGCCATATGGTATCAAAGCTAACTATGGTGGTCTTTGAAAATTAACACAAGGCCTAGTGATCCCTAGGTCGGTATATGGTGGGATTGCAGTAAATATGTATTTTGTGTACCTCAGTGGGCCTAGGAACCCTCAACTAGTGAATGATAGGATATATGGTAATTCATAGAGGTGTGTGACCATGATGTGGCCTAGGAGTCCTCAACCAATGAATATTGGTATATACAGTAAATATTAGAGGGTGGAGCCTTAATTAGGCCTTAAAATCCTTAACTAGTGAATGATAGGATATACGATAAAGCTTAGAGAATGGAATCTTGATTAGGCCTAAGAATGCTCAACTGGTAAATGGTGGTATATACAGTATATCTTAGATACTAGGAGATAGACAAATTCCTCATGGTGTAGGGGGAGAAATATGGAGGCATCCATGCATGTTTAGGGCCTAGTGATACTGTGGGGATTCTAGTAAAGCCTAGGGAAGCCCTGGTTGGTTTTGTTGTCAGTCCCACATTCATGCTTGGAATATGGCATGGGGTTGATTGGCTAAAAGAAATATTTGGTTCAGCCTAATCTATGGTGAGGTTGTACGTGAAATTCCCTAGCTTGGTTGGATTTTTCATATGATAATAAGAACTATTTCCCTCTTTTGTTCTATGTGTAAATGTACTTGTTAATATGTGATTTTTTATGGTTGTGTTATCCTTATTATTTTTTTCGTTACATGTTGGTTATAAGCATGGCTTATGATAGACTTTGGTTATGAATCTCATCATCTTTTGATTATTAAATGAATGAATGATGAGTGTATGGACTAATAGATGTTATTGCAACTATTATGAGAAGGAAGTACACTTTGTTGGTGATTTTTAGTATCAAATCCCTATGTTCATATGTGTATTTACAAACTATAGATTTTATGTTCATAATATGTTTGACAGAATTTATGTCATGTCTAGGCCATTTTAGGTCATGTTCTTCTCTAATATTTATATTGAAGTCTTTCTCCGTCTGTCGTTCATCATTCTAGAAATTTTCATTAAGTTCTGGGTAGAGGTCTAGATCCCAACCTTAAAAGGTGGCTTAAATATCGCGGTTGCGGGAAGCAAACCTAGGTGGAAAGGACTATAGTCTCTCCCTTGTAGGAATCATGCATGCAGCTAGAGGGTTTCAGACAAAATCATGTAGTGTTATGCCAATGTCTGAGAGATTAAGGCACTAAGAAAAGAGGTTTAATTCAGGTTATGGGCACATGGAAGGGTGGTTTAGCCCTTCGGGGTCCTATATCACCTAATATGAAAGTCAGCAAGGGTTTTTCTTTGTCTATTACATTTCCTTAAGGTGATCTAGGAGGTTGAATCGTATCATAGTAAATCTTCAGCACCTATTTAACCCAGTAGGCAGGTAACTTGGGTAAATATGGGAGGAGTTCACTACAAAGTGTTATCTGAGCATGGTTCAACACTTGGACTTATGGGAAAGATATGTTTATCATGCATACATGTTGGTTGCATATGTGTTCATTATACTTGTGGTCTATGTGATTTTTATGTATGCATGGTGATGGTCAGTGTTACAATTTCATTATTATGTAGAAGTTGATGATGTTGTTGTTGGGATCTGTTTTTCATGAATGCATGTTTCCTGTATATGAATTTTTTATGCATGTGAGTGTCTATATGGTGTTATGCATGCATTTTCATGGTTATGGTTATGCATGCATGATAGGTCGGGCATTCATCATGTTGGTCATTATTTAGTTTGTGTCATAATGATGTTGTTGTTTGTTATGATGCTAATGTGTTGGCTTAAATAGAGCAAGAAATGTAGATAATCAAAGCGAGGTTGCAGCACTAGACCTTGAGGTAAGATTTGATCGTCATATAGGTTTGTATGGTGGGTATGTAGGTATGTTGGTTAATGGTTGTTATAAGCATTAGGTTCATGTACATGTTTTTTACTCCATGGTTTTTGCGGTTACATGTATGATAGATGTTAGTTAATTAGTGAAATTATATGCATATGTGTTGGATAGTCATGAATGATAGTAACTTATTGTTGTATTCATTATGCTCATATGCATGATGAGTATGGTTATTGCGTTAAGTTCTTGATGTTATATAGTATTGGAATAATATATATTAGCTTGTGCGGATGGTGATGGCTATGATATCTAGGTATGAGCTAACATATTTGTGATGCTCTATTATACTAATCTAGACTGATTGCGCATATGTCATTGTTATGCATGAATGACAATTTTTTATGAGATTATGATGTGAAAACATTAACTAGTTAATGTCATGGTCTCGTCATCTTACTTATGTTTCATTTGATGTGTTCTAAAGTTATATCGTGCTAATCTATATTGATTGTGAAGACAAGATAGCCTCCCTTGAGATACATTAAGGTATGAGTTTTCTTATGTCGTCTATTTCGTGTTTGAATGTTTGATTATGTCATTTATTTCATTCTTGAATTTTTGGTGTCTATTATGTCATCTATCTATTGTCTGAATGTTTTATTACTTGCATGATATGAGTATATGTCTATAACATTGCATGAAGGAATGATCTTGTTTTGAGATGGTTATACTAAAACATATGTGCTAAGACAACTGATATGGGCTTGAGTGTAAGTGTGTTCTAGTTGTAGTAGTATGAATAATCACTATTAGTTTATTATGACATGGTTGTTAGTATTGGAAAATATTGATTCAATTAATAGACATGATGTTTTGATCCTTGGAACATGTGGCTCACATGTGTAAACAGTTGCAGGGTAAGATGCATGTTATTATCATGACAAGGTAATAGTTGATTTATTTATGTAACTATCTGTTCTGTGATGTGACAATACATAGTAAGACTCAGTTGCAGCAAGGTTAAAAGATAAAATAAAGGAACTGGGTGAGAATTTATTGGTCTATGTTTGGAAACTGCAATTCCAGATGAATGAGTACCTTGCATACATTAAATCTTATTAACCTATATTTTGTCTGACATTATGTGGATATATGTTATATTTTTTAACATGTATTTGATAGGTATAATAGTTGGATTCAAGTTATAGTTGGATCCATCGAGGGATTTGGAGTCCCTTGAGAGATGGCATGGATGTGTTCATTTACAAGGAAGTGTGCTTTACATGACAAGGTAAGGTAACTAGTATATTGTATATTTATTTATGCACTAACATTTATGTGTTTATGGCAACATGATATAGGGAATTACATGGCAAAGGGAGTGCCATGAAACATTAAAGAAGGCTTAGGTTGATCATTCCCTTGGAAGAATTGGGAACCCATGGGGATTGATTCATGGTGTTTGTTGCTAGTTTTGTTCTTTCTATATTTTGTGATTTGTTTGTGCTTCATTTGGAGTTTTTTATATGATTGGTGCATGGCCATGCCACTTTGTTTGTGGTTTTGTACTGATATTTGTTTTCGTGGTTTTCTTCTTCAATGTTTTTGGTTTTTTTGATTTTTATGTTTTGAGGGTCTTGTAATTTGATTGGGGAAGGAGGAAGTTAGTGGAGCTTAGGGAGAGATGAATGAAAACTTAGACTTGGATGAAGTCGATGCATATATAAGGGGATGTGAAGGCAAGATTATGGCAGTCAGTTGGATTGGTTGGGTCCATTAGGATAAATGTACAATGGTAGGACAATCATGAGAAGGGTAACAAAAAGGTGCAGTAAATGGATTTGATGTGTTAGATGGATTGGCTATATTGGGGACTATTGTTCTCAATGGTGTGCATGCGTTGCATGGATAAAGGGAGCTAACTTAACCTTGACCTTATGATACCTAGCAATTATGTTGTGATCATGATTATGTTGATGTCTTGATATGTATACATGTATGTATGTATGTCATTGTCTAACAAGGTCATCAGAGATCATGATTGTTTTATGATAATGTTTGTATGTATGTGTGTATGCATGTATGCATGTCATTATCTAATAGGGTTGTTACCAATCATTATTGTGGAGGAATTATTGTCTATGCAGGTGAATGGCCTGAAGAGGTTCCTGGTCTTATGAGGAATCAAGTGGGAATAGTAGCCATGGAAAATCTATGAGGTGAGTATCATGTGGATATGAATTGATATTATGTGATTATACTATGTTTATGTTATGGCAGGGAGTGCTAAGGGATACATCCATGGGATGAAAGTAGTTTTATTTGTGGCATGCTAGGGAAAGCATGGATGTTGGAAAGACACTACAAGAAAGGTTGCATGGTAAGAACAATGTGGTCTTAAGATGTACAGTACTGGTGTTGTGTACATGTAGCATATGCAGTATTGTGTACATATGATGTTGTGTGCTTGTTGTATATATGATGTTGTGTGTATATTGCATATGCAATGCTGGCTATAGATGGTTCTATGTACATGTTGGATATGTGGTGTTGTTTACATATCGTATTGCGTGCATGTTGGATATGCAGTGTTATGTGCATATGGGGTTGTATGCATGTTGGATATGCAGTGATGTGTATGGTGCTATGTATATGATTTATATTTAGTGTTATATACATATGGTGTTATGTTCATGATTCTACAAGTGGTGTTGTGTACATATTGTACATGTGGTGTTGTGTGCAGGAGGTTTTCTGTACATGTCGTGCATGTGGCATTGTGTATGTGTGGTATCATGTACATGTTGTGAATGTCATGTTCTGTACATGTGGTATTGTCTACATGGTGTACATGTGTTGTAGTGTACATGTGACACTACGTACACGTTCTGCAGATCGTGCCATGTACATGTGATGTTGTGTACACATT
>APFE030066954.1:0-10560 GCA_000404065.3 Pinus taeda
GAAATGGTTAGATTAGGTGGTTTTTCAATATTTATAAGAACATTATGTGACAATATTTGAAATTATATTTTCATTTTGATTAATGTAAATATTTTTTTGTTGTTATTTGTAGAATTGGTTGGCCCAAAAGCAAATGAAATGTTTCAACCATCACTTAACAAAAAGAAAAGTTATTCAACTCAAACGGCATTATCAATAACACCTTCTACTTCTACTTTTGAAATGATTAAAAAATACAATACATATAATAAATATGAGTTTGTGCAAGATTGTTACATCCAAATAGGAGCTCCCATGAACATGTTTCCTGATATGTATCTATTTGTATCAATAGATGGAAACGAACCAGAGATATTAGGAATAATAATTAATTGCTATGCTTACAATGAAAATGGCATTGACTTTCAAGTGGAAATGATTAAAGAAAATGAGGTAAAATTAATTTCATGTCTAGTGGAGCATACAAATTTTAGACCAGATTTGATTGAAGCTTCAAGTACTGATTCAACAAATACGATAAAGAATTCAATGTTCGAGTTGGATAATTATGAGAGCTTTTCTAGATTTAGACGAAATAGTTGTGAATATCTTTTAAAATGCATTGCCACTATTCTCAGATATCGCTATGTAAGAAGTAAAAAAACATCATCTGTACTTCTTCATTTACCAAAAAAGGTAAATTTCTTGATAAAATACCAGATGATAAAATTGATTCTCAATTACTTTCTTTAAGAAGAGTATATTTATCGGATTTGGAGGAGAACATAATAGAAAGTGATTTCAAGCCCACTACAAAATTTCAAAAAACTAGGAAAGTTGAATTTGAGACAACAAAGTTTGCAAATCAATGTGATGAGATTCATGAAGCCTTCACGCATTGCTATCTATTTTCAAACTCCTTTAATAGAAAAGTTGTTTTTTAAAGATGTAAAGAAGCCCCCAAAGTGTTCAAATTAAGACCATGAGATGATTTAAATGTTCAATTATTAGTTAAATCATTCCTAGAAAAAATTCAAACCTCATTACCTGATGCTCTTCTAATTCCATTTGACATCAATGAGCCTAATCTATTGATAAACTCTATTAAAATTATAAATTAGACAGATCTAAATGCGAAGAATATCAATTTTTGGATAGTTTATGGTCAACATACCATTCAAGCAGTGAAAGAAATTTTAACAAATCCTAAATGTAATGTTTCGATAGAAGCGAAAAACAAATATAAAAAAGGTAATGCTTGATTCTTGCATCCATTAGTTGAACCGACTGAGGTGATCCGCGTTTGTTGTCAATTAAATTCTGCAAATAAATTATTCTTCAAAACTCCATTTATTGATTGTGTGCACTTAGCAAGACATTTCTTAATTGCCAATGGCAAATTAAAGAAAAGGAGGATTGGATGTTCTAAGATGGTTGAAGACAAGTTATGTAATTTTAATTATTTTTACATTTAACATTTTATTATTGTATCTATTCTTATTGTAGATAAATGACTAAAGATGATAATATAAGTCACATTTTCTGATATTCATAATGATTTCTCATTATATTATAACACCTTATTTAGTTTCATTTTTACATTGAATTCTTATTATTTTATATTTATTATTTTATCAGGTTGATGATGAAACGTTGTGCTCATTCTTCGACTGTCCAATTACAATTTTTTTTGATAAAAAATTTCTCTTATATCTTGATGAGCCTATTTGGGATAATTGGGACACTGTTTTTAACTGTTCCCAACAAGGCACATTAAAGTGTTCCCCAAGTCAACCTGATTTTGAGAACTACAAGAGAAATAGTCTACACAGTTTGACAACAGCTACTCTTTGGCCCCTTCAGGGATTAGCCATGGAAGAAATTTCTTCAGTAGGAGATAAGCTATTGGATCGAACCATTTAGTTTTCTATTCTAGTTAATCATCCAGAAAATGTCATAAAATTAAAAGATTATTGTTCTAAATTGAAATCCAATAGAACAATATTGGATGCAATGGTTACATATTGTCAAAGTCATGATCAAAACTTGAATGAGATGACTCTTACCACATCCAACATTCTTGAGAATTATGAAATTAATGATATCTTATTTACCAATTTTTGCAACACGGTGGAGGGGTCTACTTATGTCAAAGGAACACGTAATACAAAGATAAAGTCCCTTTCTCAACAAGCATGTGGAGTCCTTGACAAAATGATAAATGGATCAACAAGTGTTCAACAGGTTGATAACAATTTTGAATTTGGTTGTCATTTTGGGGGCCTTGATCTTTTGTCAACACTTTTACACTCTTTCCCATGTCAGTTGCAACCAGTTTTACAGACTGACCTTGTTGTTTTGCATACATTGGCTTTGAAAAAAGAACAATTTCACAAAGGTTATTATATTGAATTTTTTCGATTTCTTATCGAAAAAAATGAGTTGAATGACTTTACTATAGTTGTCCTAGTAGAAAATTGGTTTTGTAATGATGTACGCCAGTGTTTGGAAATTTCCATAAAGAACTCCAAGTTCAACTATAAAATGACTAGTGGCATTTATGAATATAAGTCCCAAAACAATTATAGTTATGATATAGTTCTTACTATACATTTCTATAATTTAGAATTAAAAATTTTGGAGGCTATAAAATACTCTCACACATTTGAATACACATTTGATGAAAATGAGAGAGATTATGATTTCTGGATGGATTTAGTGGAAAAGAACCAATAATGCAGTGATGCAAAAGTGGTTATTTCTCTTTATGCAAGGAAAATTTAAATCAAGGCCTGTTGTACGTATGGAAGAAGAATTTCATGTGTTGTGCAAACAGAGTCACAAAGGACAATCGTGTTAAATAGTTACAAATCTTTTCAACTATCAAATTTGGGATCCATTAACTTATTGGAAAATTCAGGTACTACAATTCATTTATCTTTTTCCTATAATACTTTGGATACTAATTTTTTCATATTTCTTAATTGTCAAAGTGTTTAGTAAAATGACTAATGATGAAAATTCTAAAACAAAGAATGATGAAAGTGGGAAGAAAACAAATAATCAACACAGTGCCGATGTTGTTGAAAAAAGTATGGAGATGGAAACAGGAGGAGAAGGAGGAGAGGAAGAAGTTATCATACCAATTAAAAAATTTGTTTGGTTCTTTCTCTTGATAATTTTTCAATTTATTTAATTTCCATATTCATAACATTTTTGGATGACTATTATAGGGAATAATGAGATGAATGAAATTAATCAAGACAATGACCATGGAATGATGGAGTTAGAAATGGGTATTAATAATTATAACTCTATATTTTTTATTTTTTTATTATTCTAAATTATTATTTTATCATTGTGATTCATATCATTTCATATGTTGATTATAGTTTGAAATAAAGAGAATGAATGTAATGACCAGGGGACTGTCCCACAAAACTACAATCAAGACCAAAATGCTATTATGGATGATTATAGATGATTCTTTCTTTGTATAGTTGTTTAATGAATTCTGTTCATTGTCACAATTTATAACATTTTTTTTATGTTTATTATAGTGACAAGCAAGGAGAACCAAGACATTAATCAAATGAAAGTTAAACAAAACTTTAATCAAGATCAAAATATAACATTAGGTACTTATAATTTGTCCACTTGTTTTCCTTGTTATTTAATGATTCTATTTATTTTCACAATTCAAAATATTTTATATGTCTAATTTGGAGACAAATAAAGGTAACCAAGATGATGATGAGGTCCAACGTTACAAATATGAAGATAATGTCATATCAGATACTTATAACTTTTGTTCTTGTTTATCTTATTATTCTTCAAACTCTAATGCTTGTAACTGCCATAACACTGTATATTTCTATTATAAGAACAAATAAAAGGGCTAAAATTAACAGTCATAATGTTAAAGGTGTGTGTGTGTGTGTGTGTGTTTCTTTTTAAAGGTTGCATTACCAATGTTTTTCTTGGTATTGGTATTTGATTGAAGGTTTAATAAGAAGTACAATTGTTATTTGATTCAAGGTTTAATATGTTTAATCCAGGTCCTATCAAGATGATAAAAGAAATTATTGTTTCATCTATAAATAGCGCAAAAACCACTCAAGGTAAGTGTATCGTTTCAACAATTTTTTTATTAATGTTTATAACATGAATAAAATGGTTTGACTACATTTTTTTCCATTGTGTTGTAGCTAAAATAACTGAAAAGAAACTAGCTATTTTTGAACTAAAGGAATTTTTTTTGTCATAGCATTGATGATGAAGCAACAAACAAAGGGCATATTGAGAAAATGGGAACTGATGTTGATTACACAATCGAGAAAAAAATATTTTGGATTCATTCACATGCAAAATCATTTTTTGAAATGTGTTTCAAAAATGAAGATCTTGACATTGCAATTTGGACGACAACTTTGAAATAAAGCACAACAATATTTCTAAACAAGTTGGTTTCAGAAACATTACAAGATAAACTTGTGTTTAAGTGGATTGCTTCAGACTGTAAACCACAAAAGGGACATAAGGTCATTGATAATCAAAAAAAAGTTATACACACTAAACCATTGAAAAAAGTATGGGAAATGCATACCCAATATGATGCAACCAATACTATTATAGTTGATAGTTTAATTGAGAGAGTGAAAGAGAGTCCAAAATAAAATGTGATTCTTGCCCCTCCATTCATTGGAGAAAATCAAGGGGATAGTTGGTTGATCAATGAGCTATGGGGAATATTGCATAAACTCAACAAGGCTACAGATGTACGAGCTGTTTTGAAGGATGTTCAATTACATTTACAAGTACCTTAAGATTACAGATGTCTATTTCATACTATTATATGTATGACACCATGAATTGTTACTTTTATTTCAGAACACTAATAAAAGAATTGTTGATATGGTTTGTCATTACTAAAAATAAAATATTTTTGTTTTCTTTATTTTTGGTGAGATGAATGGTCATTTAATGTTTTCATATTTAAAATTTCCCATGCTATATATATAATATATATATAATATATATATATATATATACTAATATATATATATTATATTATATATATATTATAAATATATATATAATATATTATATATATATATATATATCTATTATTATATATATATATATATATATATAATATAATATATATATATATATATATATATCTATATTTTACAATAGATTATATTGCATGTAAAATTAGTAGATCGCTGGTCTATTTGTTTTAATTAGATAATTAAAATTATTGTCTTTAAATGTGGTTACAGTTATCGTTATACCTCTTAGGAATTAATAATGTAAAGGATGACCCATTGCATTCTTATGACCCTTTTTATTCCATGTAAGTTGAAAAAATATATTAAGTTGTATGTAGCACCAACAATAAACATACAATTTGTACTAAAATAAGCACCAAAAAAAGCTGAGGTAGAAACTCTATAAATTAACATATAATTAATTAGGTTTGAAATTTAAAAATTGTATTATATTGTATGTGACAATTAATACATAATTAGTTTGTTTACTTGCACTAGACCATTGTAATTATATTTTTCAACTGCAATTAAATAAGTCATTATAAGTCTTAAAATCAACGAGTTTAATGGTGGGTCAATGCATTCTTATAAGACTTGTATTCCATACAAATCAAATAAATGTATTAGGTTGTATGTATAAATTAAACATATTATTTGTTTGTTCATTTTAATGGGGCAATTGTATTTGTATTTTGTGATACTTTGAACTCATTGTAAAATTACCTTTGCATACAAATGGAAATAATTCATAATAATTATTAACATCATTTTTAAAATGATAGGTTTTTATGTCCTTAAGCAATGAAGTATTGAAGTGGAGATATGTTAATAACGTACATGTGGCTGCAGTGCAGATGCAGATGGGAATTACTACAAGTCAAATGATGTTGTTGATATTTGAAATGGAAGGAGTATTCTTCCAATCATACACCAAAGATGAACAAAATTTTCATATTCAAAGAAAACCAGATTGGCAGTTTTGTCATAGGTCATATTTTTTAAGCCCTTTCCAGTCATAAATATTAAAACATTGCTTAAGAAATTATGATGTCACAATATGGACATTAAATGTCACTAACAATTACATATGAAAAGTACATGAAAAACCAAATATTGATATAGAGGACTTTAAATTTGCATGGGACAGGTCTCACTCTCATTTGCAAACGAAATTGGAAGCAGGGATAACGAGACAATTTATGAGAAAAAGTTGATTGATGTGTGGTCCCAATATGGAGATAATTATGAAGAATCAAATGTATTGCTAATAGAGACAAAAAACATACTTCTTAATTCATAGGATATCAATCAAACCACATCTTCATAAAATCATATACAGGAAAAGAGCAAGATAGGTGGCTTATGCAAGTTTTATTCCCCTTTCTTAAGACACTTCATCGTATCAAACAAAAACGTGAGTACATTTGAATGTTCAATAGAACATGTACTTTATTGTAGTTCATGGAGATAATTTCTTTTATAAATTTGTTGGAAAGTACATTCTAATTTTTCAATATATTTTGGACATAGTTTTTGTTGAATCAATTTGTATGATTTTATATTTTTTGAAATATATGGGAATTGCCAATTATATTAATATGCATATTTCTTATTATTTATAAAAAAATTTGCAATGACTTTGTTCTATCGATATTTTTTCTAAAATGTGTGTGTGTGCGCGCATGTGTTCTGAAATGAATTGTTTGCCATTCAAATTATCTTGCATGAACCATCGAGGCATGTTATTTTTAATGACTTATGATTATTTATATGTATCAATAATCATATATAAATGTGAAATATAAGTTTTAAAATACAACTCCTTGCAAATGAAGGTTCTATTCTCACTAAAGAAATTATAATATGATGGGGCCAGCCCACGTGGTCCCGCCGTCGCTCCCTTTCCACTTAGCTTGTACTGTTGTTTGATATTTATTTACGCCGGATGTTGGTCAATGATATTTTGATTATCAATCTGTATGAAATTAATGGTCTATTTACGGAGGGTTTACTGGCGGTATATGCGATGGACACCTGTATTGTATGGGGATTCTAAACCCCACCCTCGTATAGGGTCTCCGCCACCTTTGATTTCATTTGGTCCTGTGTTGGTTTTGTTACCTCCTTCCGTGAGCTGTCAGCGATTTGGTGTTTTTTAACAGTGGTTCCTTCCTGCGATGCTTTGTATTCAGTTGAAACTTGGTTCCCGGATTCTGTATCATACAAGTTGTTAGTTTGCAGTTTCGATGGGAGTTCTGTTAGTCGGTCCGGGGTATTGTTGGTTTGATTCTGTTGAGCTTGTGTGCTTGGAGAGATTCTCACAGCATTGTTTGTCTGATTCCTCTGGTGGAAGTGTCTCGGTCATTTGCAGGATTATGAAAAACTGGTAAGGCTCGTTCCCTGTTTGTGTTTAGACTTTCTAGGGTTTTCGATGGTCAATTTCTTTTGTGGGTTTCTGCCTCTGTGCATCCTCTGTCCGATTTATGGTCTGGTCTTCACTGTCATTATCTCTGTGTGTCGATTTTCCTTTTGAGAGTGGTTCTGGTCTCGTTCTACAGCGACGGTTCACTCAGGCACGGTCTTGACAGAACAATCGCATTGTTTGTCGTCGTTTCCTTCTCCAATGCAACTGGTAAGCTTGCTCTCTCTGCTATTTTGCTTTACCTGTTCCTCCTTCAACCTCTAACTACTTCGGCTCCTTGCGAGCAGGGAAGAAAAAAGGTCTGTGCTTGAGTTGGTCACGGCTCCTTCACTTGTGTTGGTCACGGCTCCTTCACTGGGTAAGTGGAACCCTTCGCAACTTTGCTTGTTCTGAATTTAAAATTTATTTTGAAACTTTGCAGGTCCTTTCATTGGATTCTAATGCTCGTCCTGTGATGTGCTCTGTAGTTGTAGCGACCGACGGTTTCGGTGCTGGGACCTTTGACTACTCCAAGACAGTTCCGGGTAGCTTTTATTTATTTGTCTGTATCTCTCGGCGTATGAGTTGGTTTGGCTGTAGGTTTCGAGTCACCGTTATATGGAGTCCTGTTCTAGATAGGGTCTCTGTCAAATGCTGTAAGCGTCAGTTTGGAAAATGTATGGAATTTTGGTTTACGTGGATGAGGGTTTACAGTTCCCAATCCGCGAACTGGGTTTTGTTCTCAAGTTGTTTTTAAATATGGAATATGAATGGACATTAGCTTGATGACTGTAAATGAATTTCTAGAAATGAAATTTTCGTTATGTTGTTAGGATTTGCATACCTGGGTTGTACTATGGTTGTTTTTTTCTCTGTGTTGGCAACTCTGTCTTTTTGTATGTAAAGAAATGTTGGACGACTCCCATTACACATTGTGGTTCCTCTGTTATTACTACTTGCAGACAAACGTTGTTCTTCTTGTTTGAATTCAATGAATTCGATACTCAAAGGTTTCTTTGATTTAATTTCATTCTGTGACCAAGATTTTATGACATTCACACAATAATTTCTCTGTTAAAAGATTTCAGACACAAATAGAACACTATGAGGATATATGCACATAAAATTTGATTATTTGTATTCTTTCTCTGAATATCACTCCTTCTGTTCCAAACCCCTATTTGTGCTTTATTTCACTCTTTAATAGCATTGTTACAACTGTTCTAACTGTTGGCAGTTTGTCCAGTTTGTCAATTAGTTACAGCAATTAGTTTTTATACTGAATTTTGTTTGATTTCCCAATACATTTTTTTTTTTCATGACTTTCTACAATAACAACTTATTTGTTTCAAAACAATGACCCTAATCTAGTTATTACATTTCCTAATTACATCCTATTATAGTATCTCTAAATAACTTAGTAAAAGAAAAGGAAATTAAAAGAAAACAAGTATGTTTTCCACTACATGAATCAATCCCTCTGTCCTCTTCAGAAACCATATTCCCTTACTTGTGTCTTTGCCTTGTCAGCTAGATGCTCCTGTATCACACTCCTGGGGTAAAAGAAATGCATGGCTCCATTCCATGAGCTCCTCCACCGAATAGCTAGCCTTCCGTATCTGTGCCGTGTCGAGCCATGAGCTGTCCTCCATTGGACGATCTCTCCACTTGACGAGGTATCTCAGATATTCCTTCCTACATGTCTTCTTGGCTACCTGTGTGCTGAGAATTCCTTCAATCTCATTGGATTGAGCCAAAGGCATATGTCTCATCCAAGAACTGTCTCCAACTTGGGTGTCTCGTTCTAGCCGTACCACACTGTCTTCCTCCACTTGGGTAGTATATGGAAACATGTCCGCCACATTGAAAATAGGTGATATGCCTATATCAGGTGGCAGCTGAATTTCATATGCGTTGGCTGAGAATTTGCCCAAGATTTTGCAGGGACCAATTTTTTTAAACTTTAGTTTATTGTACATACCCTTAGTAAACCGTTCCTTGCGCAAATGCACGAGGACCTCATCTTCGACATTAAATTGTACTTCCCTTCACCTTGAATCTGCTTGTTGTTTGTACTTCTGTACGCTGTCCTGCAATTTTAATTTTACCTGTTCATGTAATTCGCTCATTCCTTCGGCAAAATATTCTCCATCTGCGCTTCTCCGTTCTAATTTTCCCAAATCTCACAATTCATGTATTCCCCAAGGGTGCATGACATACAAGATTTGGAATGTGATATGTCCGATTCTACGATTGGGCGAATCGTTATAAGCGAATTCCCCCTGTGCGAGAGCACGATCCCATAACTGTGAATTTTCGCCAGTCAAACTCTGCAACAAATTTCCCAAACTCCTGTTCACCACCTCCGTTTGCCCATCAGTCTGCGGGTGATACGCAGAGCTGAAGTTTAGTTGCGTGCCCAACTTCTTCCACAGGGTGCGCCAAAAGTGTCCTGTGAATTTTACATCCCTCTAAAAAATGATAGAATTTGGTAAGCCATGTAATCTAACAACTTCCGTGAAAACAGGTGAGCTACATACGTGGCATCACTAGTTTTCCGGCAAGGAATAAAATGAGCCATTTTCGAGAATCTATCTACCACCACCATCACTGAGTCATACCCCCGCTATGTTCTAGGCGGTCCTAAGACGAAGTCAATGCTGACTGAGTCCCATGGCCTGCTCGGAACTGGTAGTGGTGTGTAAAGTCCAGCATTTTGACTGTGTCCCTTTGCCAGTTGGCAGACTTTACACCTGTTCACATATCGTTGGATATCTCTACGCATTCGGGGCCAGTAATAAAAGTGCCCGAGCTGTTCCAAAGTTTTATCTATGCCAAAGTGACCGGCTAGACCACCACTATGTTTCTCCTGTACAATATTTTCCCTCATCGAACAGTCTGGAATACATAACTGTCCACCTCTAAACAATAATCCTTCCTGTAAGTTGTAGTCCAGCCATGGACTTGTATTCCTCAACACGGGACTTTGGAATGCTTCAAAGGCTTCTTTGAAATCAGCGTCAGTCTGGTACAAATCCTTTAGATGTTCGAATCCCATCACTTGTATTCTGCTCTCTTGTAAGAGCAAAGCTCTTCTACTCAAGGCATCTGCCACTTTATTGGCTT
>APFE030066955.1:40091-55899 GCA_000404065.3 Pinus taeda
TTGAGTTTTCTTATAATAATGGGTAGCAGGAGTCCTTGAAGATGAGTTTGCTTGAGGCACTTTATGGGTGGAGTTGTAATACTCCTATTAGTTGGAGTAATTTAATGAATAGGTTGTTGATTGGATCAGATGTGTTGGTAGAGATGGAACAAGATATGTAGGTTATTAAGAGGAATTTGAAGGCAACACAGGATAGGCTGAAGAGTTATGCAGATCAACATAGGGTATTTAAAGAGTTTCAGGTTGGGGAGAATTGTACCTAAGCATCAAGTCCAAGAGGATCTCCTTGAGGATTGGATCATGTGCCAAGATGGCACCTTGGTATTGCATACCTTTCGAGATCCTTGAGAGGATTGGACCAATGGCTTGCACACTTGCGCTGCCTCTGACAGTGGAAATCCATGATGTTTTCCATGTTTCATGGCTTAAGAATTATGTCCATGATGTTGATCATGTGATTGATTGGTCTATAATGTAGGTGGAACTAGAGGGAGAATTCCAACCAAAACCACAATGCATATTGTAGCGGAAACAACTCTTGCTCTGGAACTGAGCAATTGAGCAAGTTAAAGTGCAGTGGAAGCTCTTTGGGCCCGATGAAGCTACATGGGAGATGGTAGATCATATGCAGGCTTTATATCCTTCATTATTTATTAGGTCAAGCAAATGATTTTTTAGTATATGTATATGTAAATATGGATGTTGTTGTAGATACCGCAATGAGTTGTGTTATAAAGCTCCAATAAGCAGTATGATTGTCATGTTTGTCATGGTTTGCAAAGTTGTTCATTGTAAATACTGCATCGAGCTATGTTATAAATCTCCATGGGAAATATAATTTATTTCAACAGTTTTTTTGGTCATAGGTGTCACTAAACACCGAGGAAGGTGTTCCCCTAAGGGGGAGGGGTTTGTAACATCCCCAGGTTAAAAGTACATGTAATAAAGGTTAATAAAGGAAAAATAAGACCAAGGTCATGGGACATGTATTCCAAGTTGAACATTGGGAAAAAAACTATAGTGGGCATCACTTTAGGTTTATTAATGGCTAAGGAAATTGGCAAAGGCAGAGGAAAAAGCAAAGAGACATTAATTAGCATTTTATTTATGAAATAAAGGAAAATAGGATAAAAGGAAGGTGACGAGACAAAAATTTGCATGAGAGAGAAATTGAAGGAAAAATGAAGGAAAACGAAGAAAAAAGAGGCCTCAATGATAAAAAGGCTTATGAGTATTAGTTCATAACCTTTTGTTAGTTCAATTTTGGAGCTCTCTTCTATTCTTTCATACTCTTGCACACTTAGAGAAATCTTGGAGCATTATTGCAGCACTTGGGAATTCACTTGGATTAGAGAAAGAAGGCAAAGGAAAAGCAAGGAAAGCAAGGAGAAGGTTGGATCAACAACAGTAGCAGAATTATTTTGAAAGTAACATGTTGCATGTGTGATTTCCTAGCTAATTTGTGAACGCATGGAACATGCATTTGTTTATTTGGTTCATTTGTTGTCATTGGTATGGATTTTTCTGAGTTCGACATTGGTTTCATCCTTGCCTTTCCATTTCTTGGATAGCCATGGTGTGATGGGATTCTTGTATTGGTTGAGCTTTGGATTTCCAAAAGGTTTTGGAACTAGGTGAGGTGGTCTTAGGAAAATTCCCAAGGGTTGGGGGTGGATATGGTTTTCTTCTTCCAAAGTCATATCATTAAGAATTCTACGAGGGCTTTGATTTTGTATATGGATTGTTGTTACAAATGCTTCTCTCTATAAGAACTTGGGTAGGTCTAGGTCATGGAGCATAGCTCTAACACATTCTTCAATTGATTGATTCTTCCTTACAACCACACCATTTTGTTGAGGATTGTAGGGGAGAGTGGGAAGTAACAAGAAGAACCTGAGTAGTATTAACTTCACTCTCTAAGGTGAGAGTGGGATTGAATGAAGATAGAATTGAGTTGACCACTTCATCAACCAAAGGTTCATCAAATTAAGTGATATGAGTTTCACTAACCTAAAATTGAATCGCACTAATCACTTCATTAACTGAAGGTAGGTTGGGGGAAAGCTTATGGTAACCAATTAGAAGTTGTTGTTAAGAAACAATAAAGTGTTCCAACAATTTAGAGCCTTCAACCATATGAGGGAAAATGTGAGTTTGATTAATTCCTTTACATAACCTGTAAGGAAACCTAACTTTACCCTTTTTCCCAAGAACTTTATAATCACTAGTTGACGGATCAATAGTATGCTGATGAGAATTTTGGGACCACACTTCTAAGACATTAAGAATACTAGGACAATGATAAGAAGGTTGTCACCCTTAAAAAACGTGTAAGGGTATTTGGGCTTGTGATGCATTGGAGGGATCCTCAACATTATCAACATTGTTGGATTAAGGGGACGTGACTGAGGTTCAACTTTAACTGCGCCATCCAACAAAACCCTAACTGCTGGCCCTTTCAACAACAACTTGCGTAGTGCAGGCTACAGTCTCACTCGAAGCAGTATTGGGGGATGCTAGAACCAGGTTTTTGCATGTAGAGGCTTATGTGATGGTCTCCTCAGGTTCTTATAGCTTAGATATGCCTTCACGTAGATCTAATCCTTCCGAACAACTAACTAAAAAAATATATCTAACGACTTCTAGATCTTCGCGAAGGTATTTAATTATACTTATTATGGATAAATATTACAGATCTACCCATTTTGCAGTAAATAACCATCAATTCATATAAAACAGATCACAGAGCGAAGATGCATAAACTTAAACAAAAGTAAATAACAAGGCACAGATGCATCAAAATTGCTTCCCAAATAGTATTTATTATGAATAAGCATTCAATTACAGACTTCTTATCCCTGTGCACCTAGTTGCAAGGGCCCACACACTTAACTACAAGGGTCTGCGCACTCAGCTGTGGACTTTTCAAGGTCCCCCCACACTCAGTTGCAGGAGCCTTCCCCTTTTTCCTAAGTACAAGAAACAAACTTTTCTTGCCTTAACACCTTGCCCTTACAATGTTTCTTCCCTTCCAGTTCTCTCTAAGACTCACTATGAATCATCTATTTATAGCATTTGCTTTACAATACCATGGTCTACAGACCATGGGCGGGTATTAAAAAAACTCTATCACCTACCCAATTAAGGGACTAAATCCACTTTGACCCTACTTAGCTTTGCGCTCTGCTTTCCACATTTTGCGGAGACTTTACCTTCACTACAAAAAGATATTACAAAAAATGACTCAAAACTCAATAGAATTGACCCCAGGGACCCCATCCCAACAAACACTCACAACAATGGTTGGTTGGTTGGGAACTTTCTTATCTTTCTTCTTCTTCTTCTTAGCCACCTGGTTACTAGCATTAAGACTTTCACCAAGTGAAGAAGAAGACATGATGGGTGAAGAAGGTAAAGGGTTAAGACGAGGTTGGTGTTGTTGAGATGGAGAACTTGGTTGAGGTGGAACCGTTTGAATATTTGGGACCAAATAAGTTGAAAACAACCATATTGGTAAACCTATCATGAATCCAAGAAGAGATAACATAGCCATGTAAGGAGGACCAACATTTTCAAAGCAAGGAAAAGGACTAGGATCCCCATTAAAAGGGGTTCCTTGATTGGTAAATTCTGGAACTATTTCCATAGTGAATTTTGATTAGGAAATTGTAACAATATATGATAGTTAAATCCTACAAATTTAATCAATCAAATAAAGAGTAGCAGTAAAAAAGGGTCACTAGGTATAAAAGGTTTACCAAGTTGTTGTGAACTGCTATATACTGTAAGGTACATGCATGCAATCTGCTCGAATGCTGTGTTCGGTGTATCACATACAATAAGGTTTTACTTCTCCCTAATGCGTAATTATACGATGGGAAGCATTCCTATATACTAATAATACATGGAGCACCTTCCTATAGGAAGAACGATCCTATATACTATGATGTACGTGTAATACCAACCACTCGCAGAATGTAACACTGAGAAGAAACTACAACTTCTATGCTTATAAACACTGGGACACGTCTTCTAACCTAGACAAGAATTACAAGATGCAACCAATTCATTCCAAGAAACAACAAGCTTTATGTAAATGTAAGAATCATTATTAAGAGGAAAACCCAAAAAATTCTCTAATGCACACATTTTTCAGAATGAAATAATCAATGCAAATCAATCCATCGCAATTTTCCTTCTTTTGTGAAAAACAATATTTTATCTATAATCTAATAAAAAATTTTTCCAAGAACACAAACCATAAAACTCTGAAAACTGAATTACTATTGATAGAGAAAGATGCAAAAGACCTAACCATCTATAACAATGACTCCTTCCTTTAATAGGTCAATAAAGCAACCAAATCGAAACAATGTAAAAATGGAAAATTTCACATGAAGCAGCCAAATGAAATCAAAGAAAACAATTTCATTTACAAAAAGTTGTCAGTTAACCCAAAAACCAAATTGGTCCTCTGATTGAAACTCAAGAAAAGAAAGAAATAGAGAAGTTTCAAAATTTTCTCAATCATCGTGGGTCAATAATAGACACCAACGTAATGGTCATGACTATTAAGCATAAAAATGCGATGACATCGCATATGTTAAGCACAAAGCCATGATGGGTGAAACAACCAAGAAAAAATTTAAAAATTCTCTAAAGATCAAATAGTTCTAGAATTCCAAAATTAATTAAGGTTGACCAAAAGACTCAAAACATAGATCAAATTTTTCAAAAGCACAGGAAATTGAAGAGCATCTCGCTCCCTAGTATGGTCGCATATTTGTTAGGTAGACAAATCTCATCTATGGATAGAACAAGGTCTCCCTAGGCTTGGAAACCAAGCCTAGAAGGAAACTGATAAATAAATGCAAACGTTCCCTAGTTTATGACTAAATCACAAATATAAGAGGATGAAAAGATGCAAACATTTCATAAAATGCTCGTTGATGATCCTCACTATTTTCCTTTGTATCTTCAAACCTTTCTCCCTTGATGCTCCAAGAGGAGACCTGCAAAGACAAAACCAAACAAGAGATCCAAGCATAACATATATCAAATATTCAATCGTAAACCATGTAAGAGATCAAGCAACCTTACAATAAACATTATAACACATGCATATGGGAAAGAAACACATATTTGTATCAATGATAACGAGTAGGATATTTACAATCAACTGCCTTGATGTTGAAGTCTCCTTGCAATGATCCTCAACCCAATCCTTTGAAATGAAAAGAACTCCAATGGAAATTTGAGCAACATGTAGGTAAGTTCTAAGGTTTGAAATGACAACCCAACTCTCTTTGAAGGAATTATACTTATAGGAAGGAGTGGAAGTTGAGAGACCCATTAAGGGAGGAGAGAGATCGACAACAAGAGGGATGGATCCATTATAGGAAGAAGGAGGCCAGGATATGGGGAGCCTGAGCTCAATCTCAACTGATTTGGATTAGATACCAACCATGAGGCTTCTAGAAAAGGAAACTTCATTTAATTTTTATTTTTACTCACGTAAGAAGATCATTGTGACTGTAATAAAGGAAAACCATGATGACATCATGGGTCATTATTTATTCCAAGTGCAACCATCGCAGATTGTGAACTGAGGACCTGTAATGATCTCCAAAATTAGCGTGCTTTAAGTATTTAACCCAAGATTCTTGTACTTGATGATGGGCACTTCTTCCATTTTTCAAGGGGATTGATGACCATAGTTCATCAGATTGCAAAAGATCCAGATTTGGCATTGTTTGCATAAGTGTGATAAATTGATGTGTAACATATGGATACACACATTATCTAAAGATGGAAAATGTATTTCATTTTGGGAGTATGTTAACACATTGGAAAAGTTTTCAAAAAGTTTTATTTATGTTGTTTCATGACAACAATACCTATGCCAACCTTATACCATGTTTAACTACAAGCTATCTTGAATGCTTGAAAATATTCTGTAAAGATAGAGAACATGAAAAATAAAATGGACAATGAGCAATTGGGGAAACAAAAAAAATAATCTTATATCATTCAATGGAAAAAATTTAAAGGGGACAATTCTATAAAGTGGAGTGTTCATTGTCCTATGTTCATTCCATTAGTATTTCCCTTGTTTATGGGCAAAGACATAAAAAAAAATCTTAGAATACAACCACCTATTTCTAGATCTTTGCAAAACACACTTTACGAAAACAAATTCTACACAAAGTGTCCAAGGTAATGACAATCGTGATACCTAAATAGTAAATATTAAACTAGATTAATACCTTTTCAATATTGTCCACCATAATGCCTTTGACCTTTGCAACCTTTTCCTAATTGCATTTCGTTGATTGTGTTTGATAAAATATCTTAGATATCGTAGGCTCTCTTTTCCTTCTCTTTCTCCTTTCAGGAAACCCACCAAGGCCACCACTATTTTGTTTTGCATTTAAATAACCCACATGAGAAGAACATGTTAGCCTTACACTCTCCACTAAAGCTAAAAATTTGCATTAGTCATAAGTCAAATCACTCTTAAGTTACTGAGCAAGAGATTATGCAGATGCAATAGTTTCCCTAAGAGTACATATAAGTGCAATATGAGATGCCAAAAATTGTTGTTGAGAAACACTTGTATTCTTAACCATTCCTTTTTTAAATGTAGTTTCTACTTGATCAAACATAGCTCTATAAGGAACCTCAAAGGCTAAAAATCATTGAAGCTTCAAAGAAAGTTCACAAGGAATCCTATAGTACTTGCTTCCCAATTGAATGGAATTGACTTTGAATTTGTCGAGATAAAGTTGGCTCAACTTTTGCGCCAAATGACTTTTCTAGCAAAGTGAATGCCTTATTTCTTATTTCTTTATAGAATGCATCATTTATTGTAGTTGAAATATATTTCTCCACAGTAAATGTAAGTAAGCATGCCATACACAGGATTCTATTATCTTCCTACATAATTCTTTGTGTTTGGTTTCCTCTAACTCATAAGTAGAAGATATTATGTGGTAGCAAGGCATTTTTGAGTGACATACTTATTGGGATAACATGCCTTATTATAGGTCGTTTGAAGTGGAGGTACGTTTTGTACATATGAAAGAGTTATGTACACTTATAAAAATACATTTGATAGGTGACATTTATATCTGTATCCTGTAGGATATTAAGAGAGAGAGGCGGTCATTGCCTCAAAATGTCTAACATAATTTAGGTTCTCCATATGTAAATAATCAATTACTTCTTTTGGTATTATTTCTTAGATGTTCAAAGAATAAGATTTGTTGTATCACTAAATGTACACCATATAGAAAATAAAAATAGGGATCGCCCATATTGAACTTGAATCAACTCAATCATCAAGCTTAACATTTGGGTCATAATGTTGATAAAATAATCTTTGACTAATAAAGAGCCAAAGGGAGGTAGACTCCCCACTCATCAACAGGAAAGGGGGAATTTAACATGATAGGAAACCTCACTCAAACCTTTGCTACATACAAGAATAAGATAGCCCTTAAGAGAAAGACTTTCCCATGTTGAGCGGGAAGATGGATAGCTATATGCCCATCCCTATTTTTTTAGAGGTATATAGACTTATATATTATGATTTAACCACCATTGAATACTTTCCTAATATTTTCCTTTATAGTGAGGAAGGCTTTAGGTCCTAACTAACAATGGGTAAGTGGGCGAAGGTCCTGACTCACGATGGAGGTACTCACCCTATAATATTGGCTTACCCATGATAAAATATGTGAATGGAAATCATGGATTTGACTTGGTGATAGAAACACAACAATGACCGAACTTCAACAAATATGAAAAAGTAGTTATAGGCGTAACAAATTCATATATAAGCTTGATATGTCTTAGTGAACTTGCTTGCAGTTTACAACTAAATATCATAGTGATTGACCTTGGAAAACCTTGAAATTTATAGTAAAGCTCTAGATGTAGAATATTCTAACATAAAAAGTGACAAATTAAATTATGCACACAATGGAAAAGAAGGAACCGTCGAGCTAAATTTCATGGCCCTTATGACATTCTTGAAAGATGATGTGGTAGTGGAGGTTGATGAGCAAACAAAAAATCTGAGTCATTGATGGAGAGGAGGAGGGTCCCACTGGGGGAGACAACAATCCACATCATGTTCTTGGTGTCCTAGTAATCTTATAAATCCCTCATCTCTTGAGATAAGTTTTCAGATGACAATGCCCTACAAAGACCCATTGCGATTAGTTTACAAGAGAGAGAGCCATGAATTAAAGGTTCAGGAACCTGCTCCACACTCCTTATAGGGGTATAAATGTGTTCCTTTCAAATATCTGTTGGAAAGCGTGTCTTCGTCATGGACCTTTTGAAGTCAGAGACTGCAACCATTCTCAGATACTAGTTCTAGCAACTTAAGCATGGTGTTGAGAAACTTAGCTAAGGCTCCAAACTCGCTTCCAATTGAACTCAACTAAAGTTGGAAGATGGAATAGATTCTTAGTCTTTGTTCGATGGCTAAGTAGCATGTCGGCCTCATGTAAGGCCCTAACCCACATGAGGTGGAGGTGGCTACTTCCTTTTTCCTATTTTTTTTTAATAATATATATTTTTAAAATTTATTTTATTTCACTCATTCATTTAATATATACAATTGAAATTTTTATTTCCACTTAATAATTTTATTTTATGTCCAGAATTATTATATACCTATATCTATGCATGTGTGTGGAGATTAGATTAACATTAACATAATTAATTTGAGAGTGTTGATTAAGTAATTTCACATATAATTTAAATTGATATTATAATATTTTATACTAGTGTAGCATAGCAAGTGAATTAACTCAAAGTTAAGAAATTAACTTTAAAATTAATTAATTAATTAAGGTTTTTTGAGGAGAAATTTGATGCTAGGAATATGCTTGAGAAAAATATTTACTGCAACATAGTACTTGCTTAGCTAGTGATGGGAGAGGATTTAATAGATCCATGATAATTTTCTCAGTATCAATAATGCCCGTTTACGAGCATAGTAAAAGGAAACGTTACGTCCACCATTTTGTATACGTATGTGAACCAAGTAAGAGGTTTGAATTTCCTAAGATGCCCTATTGAGACTTGTATGGCATGTAGATCTTTAACTAATTTAGAATGGTGAGGCAAGGAAATCGGGGCCAAGGAGGGTTGTTTCAAGGACCACCTTCATCAGAATCATCACTACCATCACCAGAGTTGACTCTCATCTTGTGCTCTTTGGAGGCAATTAATGAAACTTTAAGAGGATGAAAAATAGTCGAGATGGAAACAGTGAACCCTCCATTGGGGGCGATGAACCCTGAGGGATCAAGGGACTTTGGTTGAGGACATCCAATAAAGGACATTACCAAGGATCTTCAAAACATTAAGCTTCTAGAGTTTGCAAGAGGCCATGTTAGTGGACAAGTAGAAGCTTGACTGGAAGGAAAGATAAGATGTTTCACACTAAGATAATATACTTCTAATTCAAAGATTAATATATCGATATTTAAACTCAAAGATAGTGCTTGAAATTGGTGGGATATGTTGGAGTGACAGTTACACCTCACTTTTGACACTATCACTTGAGAGTTTTTTGAGGAAATGTTTAAGAAGAAGTGTCTTCCAACATATTATGAAGAAAAGAAAGTAGGATCCTTCCATGCTTTGGCTCAGGGAAACTCAACAACAGTAGAACACGAGATCATATTCATGGAGTTGGTTAAGCATGTCTCCTACTTGGACATTAATCAATGCTCGATAGATCGCTTCATTTCCTGGGAATTAAAAGGGTCAAATAGAGCTATCTTCCCACATCCAAGATTTCTAGGGAAGGCCCCTCAGATGGTCCTAGGCCACTACCATATGGAAATATGGTTTTACTCCAAATAGTGGTAGTGGGTATTTTAATGTCTTCTACTGCATATGTCCTAATAACTTTAGGGACTTGTGCATGTCTAGGACAAGTGCGTGAAGTTGCAAGTAAAGGAAGAGGTTCTATGGAGAGGAGCTCCTTTTAAAGGGCTCCATAGAACTCTAGCCAAAATCCATCTCGCATCACTTGTTGGGGATGTGGGTGATCCAGGAGGATCATGAAACATTTTCCAATGAGGACCATGTCAAAGGAAAATTTCATTAAAGCCTAGGTAATGGGTTTTTGAGCTTCATGTGAATGTGCTCATGGTTAAATTTTTAAAATTTGTAAAATAGAAATTGAAATTATGAGAGGATTTTCCTCAAAAATCAATTTCTAAATTCATGATAAAGTTGAGAGTCTTATGGAATTTTTCTCATCCCTTGAGTTTTGGATAAGGACCTTGATAGGCGGATTTGAGAGATCTACTCCTCAAGAATCTCATGAGAGATTGAAAGAGTTATTTTCTCCTTGGAGTAGGGGATATAAGGAGACATTCTCTCCTTTGTTTTGGGGTCTTGAAAGATATATATAACCCTCCTATGTACTTTGTGTGGTATGAGAGTTTTGGAGAAGAGAGCTTGAGAGAGATTTTGTGAATTCTTTGAAAGCTTCATTTTGAGGAGAACTTGGAGAGCTTGGAGAGCTCAAGAGGTCATTCATAGGATTTGTTGATATGTACAAGTCTTGAACTCCTTTATGTAGAAGACAACTCTAGGAATGACCACCCTTTTGTAAAAGAGCATTGTACATCTTCCTAATTTCAAAAAGACAACATAAACGATTCGACCAGTTGGAGGAAAATCTAGAGACGTAGCCCAGTGGAGGGGGTGAACTCCGTTATCAACCTTGATGTTTTCATGTTTTTGTCTACTCATTGTTTGATCAAGTTCTTTTACATGCAATTTAAGTTACAAGTTTATGATGAAATGAACATATATATGGATAAATTGTAACTTAATATTTCAAGCCCATATGGTCAATTAAAAGGTCTTATTTAAAACATTTTTAAGTGCTCTCAAGTGTTCAGATCACTTGGTATTAGAAAAATTCATTATCTGGCTTAGTGGGTACATTTGTCAGGTTTATTCCAAGCAAGGAGAAGGAAACTACACAAGAGGGTAATTTCCTAAGTTTTGAAATGTCAACTTCAACAAATGAGTCCTTTTCTGATCCTTTCTTTGCAAATATTTATCAAGATTCAAATATGTTTAAAGGATTCTTAACCATGGAGAAAATGGTAGAGGAGTTGTATGATGATGACAAAGAAAGGAATAAGTTGCGGAAATAGTTGAAAGCATTGAAAGATGAGAAGCAAGAGCTTCAAGATAGACTTAAAGCAATGTAATTGCAATTAAATACTTCAAAAGAAGCCCTAGCAAAGTGTCAGAATGCTAAGGTAAACGAGGTAAGTAACACTTGTTCACATTCAGTTTCCTCTCAAGAAGATATTTGTTTTGGTTCCTTCGAGAAGCATACTCGAGGAATTGGGTTGAAACTATTATTGAAAATGGGTTACGAAGGGAAAGGCTTAGGGAGCCATGCCCAAGGAATGATAGAACCCAGGTTGAAGATCACCCTCGATATGCTGGAATTGGATACAGAAAAGAAGAGGTTGGAGAGAGTTCCAAGATTGCTAAAGCAAATGATGTTTTTAAAGGAACTTCTGTCTCATCAGGTTCACCTCATCAGAATCGTGACAAAGGTGATCATCAAAGGTATAAGCATGATTATACAAAAGTTGCTTTTGATTATAAAAAGCATGGTAATGTAATTCATAATCAAATTCCATGTTCATTTTGTGGCCTATATAATCATAAAGCTTCAAAGTGTTGGATAAGTAACTCAAAATTAGGAAGTAGCAGTTCAACTAAAAAGTCTCTCAGGTATAATACTAATGGTTCTTCCAAACAAGTGACATTTTGTACTTTTGTATGGAAATACTAATGGTTCTTCCAAACAAGTGACATTTTGTACTTTTGTATGGAAAGAATAATCATTGTTTCGCAGAATGTTAGAGATTTAAAGCTTATGGTAAAAATTGAAGCAAGAAAAAGTAAACCACAACAAAAAGATCCTTCGCTTCGTGTAAAGAAGGAGAAAAATATAACTGATAAATGCGAAAGGATTCAACCACTTCATTGTATTCAAAATTGGAGAAAGGTCATGCACAATCGAAAAATGAAAATTGGGCAGCATATGGCATCAATGGCAGATTGGGCATCATATGGCCACATTTATGATGAATGGTGACTACGTAAAATTTGCATTACAGGTCAATGAAATCAACATGATCTGCATTGGAGGCTATTTATGAAAGATTTGACCACGTGGATCATGCCACTGTTTTCTCCAACAATGGTCCACGATTTATGTATCGATTTCTGGCTCAATTGGTGGCAATTATATGCATGTGGTGATTGTATTAACAAGAAAACTAGTAATTTGTTCGACAACATGGAGATCTAGAGTGTTTCATTTCACAAGTCTTGACATCTATAAAGCTTGGCAGTTATGCACATTTCTTGAACATAACACGAGTTTGAGAAGCAAATAATAAACACATACGCAACTAAGGCTTTGCAAGGTTGTTGATGTAAATGAGTCGAGAAACCATTTCAACATGCATGGTACCAGAACTTCACAAGCTGTATATGATGCCATAATGTGCATTATTATTACGTGCATGCCACGGTTGAGGGGGGCAACATTTTGGCATATGGTGCCAATTATTTTATAACAGTGGAGAAAGTATTATGCTCACTTTTGTTTATTGCTGATAGAGCCTAGTTTTCATAGTCTTTGTATTAGTACGGAGAAACCGAGGAGTCCTATATCTTCAGCACATAAGGGATCGGGTTCACTGCATGGTTGGCCGAAGTTGTCAACAACATTGTACATGCAGAAAAAAATATAATTTTCTCACATAGATTTTGACTAGATTGTCAACGATGTTGAATACTCATGGAGAAAAATGTTATAGCTTTTGAATAATTTATGTTCAGCAAAACTATAGTGAAAAGAGCGTTATGTTCACTACACCTACGATGGTAGGTCGTGGAGCGCAAGGTTTCGTGATGGAAGCAAAAGTAATTGGAAGCTCTTCTTTCATATTTGCTATATTTGTAGTATATGAACCAACTTGTGATGAATATGGATGCTTCAAATCAATTGCAAACATATATTTAAGGCAGGAAATTGAAGACAAAGGTAAAGTTGCAAGAGCAGATTCTTTGAATTTTATTTAATTCCGCAGAAAATCAATACCCTAAAATCAGATTTAACTTCAACTTCTCCAACTTTTGGTGACCAAAAGCTTTCCTCCATGGGGAGGTATGATCTAGGAGGATCGTGACACAGTTTCCTATGAGTACCATGTCAAAGGAAAAATTCATTAAATCATAGGTAATGGGTTTTTGAGCTTAATGTGAATGTGCTCATAGTTTAATTCTTAAAATTTGTAAAATAGAAATTGAAATTATGAAAGAATTTTCCTCAAAAACTGATTTCTAAATTCATGATGAAGTTGAGAGTCTTATGTGGTTTCTCTCATCCCTTGAGTTTTGGATAAGGACCTTGATAGGTGGATTTGAGAGACATACTCCTCAAGAATCTCATGAGATACAGAGAGTTAATTTCTCCTTGGGGTAGGGATCTAAGGAGATATTCTCTCCTTTGTTCTGGGGTGTTAAAAGCTATATATTGTAGAAAATTTCTACAAATCTAGCTGTGATACCATGTAGAAAATCTGGTGCAGGTTAACACGATAATGCAATATAAATCAAGGTAGAATACTATAACCTACTTCTACTATCAATTTGTAGAAGCTGAAAGATCAAGCTGAACAATATAACCAGAAGAAGAAGAATCAACGGAACAATACACATGAAAATACTTTGGGGAAAGCCTCAGCTAAAAACCCCACACTATTGTATTATCATACATGGTGGAAATACATAGGAATTATACAAAGCCTTAGCTCTCACAGCTAGCTAGCTCTTAGTACAAACCTCACAGATGCTCACATGAAATCTTGGCTTCTCTCTAGCCTTCATCTCCGCCCTCCAAGCTCCTATTTCCTTATGATGTTCCTCTGGGATGATTCTCCTGTTACCAAGTGGATGATCTCCTCCAAAACTGCGCAATCCTCAAGGATGATTCCTTGACTGCATGCATGAGTTTTTTTTTAAAGAAAACTCATGCAACTGATAGTGCACTGTCCTTGACTTTAATCTCAACTGGGTCTTTCTCAGAATAGACATGCATGAGTTTATGATGAGGGAATCTTCAGTTAACTGGAGTAGCACTAGTTGAGTGCATGCATGCATCAACTGAATGTTAACTCTCTATTAGTTCCTCACACAGTTTGGAACTAATTTAACTGGACTTAACTCAGTAAAATGAGTTAAATAATTACAACTCAAATATAACTCAATATTATCTCCTTAATTTAAGGGATAACTCTTGCATGACTTCAGAAAGACTTCTAACTTGACTTTCTCCAACTATTTAATCTAAAATAAATAAATAAATTATTTCCAAGTAGTTGTTAAGACTAAATTCGATTTTAATTCACAATTTAATTCAAGTACAAATTAAATTGGAATATTCTTGTTGTCATATTTCAACACTCCCTCTTAACAAGAAAGGGATTATCTGCCACTCCGATCTTGTCTCTATGGAACTCGAATTTACACTTCGACAATGCCTTTGTCAAAATGTCAGCGTCTTGTTCCTTCATCGAAATATACTGCAACAACATGGTCCTCTCGGCCTGTGAAAAGCCATGGGAAACAAATCTTGCCTTATGCTTCTCCACACTACCATCAGCAGCTTGCTTTACCTTGTAAAGCCAATGAGAACTCACAACTGACTTGTTCTCCGGTCCCGAAACCACGTCCCAAACACTGTTACGAACTATGGAGTCATACTCCACCATAGCATCAACCCAAATCGGCTGCTGCATTGCTTCCTGAAAGGAAGATGGCTCGGTCTCAACACATTCCCGAGC
Source organism: Pinus taeda (assembly GCA_000404065.3). Taxonomy (NCBI): domain Eukaryota; kingdom Viridiplantae; phylum Streptophyta; class Pinopsida; order Pinales; family Pinaceae; genus Pinus; species Pinus taeda. The sequence goes on from APFE030066955.1 coordinate 55,010, forward strand.
AAGGGCCATGTATCCAGTGTACCTCTCAAGTGACCTCCTCTGTCTGTGCTAAGAAGATGGTGCTCCTACATTCTCTCTCACATCCTCCAACAATTTGTCAGCTTCTCTTGTGCGCTTTCGTCCATCTCTGGAAGACTCTGCTTGAGAGGATGTCTCCACTCCTGGAACCTCTACATGTAGCTGCTCCGCATCAGTCTGAGGCTCCTCCTCCTTAGAAACCAACAGTTCCTCCACAACTTGTAGTTGGAGCTCCCTCTTAAGGGAAACTCACATGGCCTTCTGCTCATCAAACTTGAGATCTCTGCGAACCACTATCCTTCGACTAGTAGGTAAGTACACTCGATAGTTGTGAGGTGTATCAGTTTACCTCACAAATATCCCCAACTTTGCTGTTGGCTCAAGCTTCTTCCATGCATCCTTTGTCACATAGCAATATACCGATGAGCCAAAGATCCCGAAGTGACTCACATTTGGTCTCTTACCAGAGAAAGCTTCCTCTAGTGTCTTCATCCCAAGTATGCGATGCTGGCTTCTATTATGCAAATAGACCGTTGTGTTGCATGCCTTAGCCCACAAGTGAAGTGGTAGGCCTTGGTCATGCATCATTACCCGTGCTTCCCCTACAATAGTTATGTTCTTCCTCTTGGCCACCCCATTCTATCGTGGGTTATGAGGTGTCTTCAACTCTCGTTTAATTCCTTCCGTTGCATAGAAGTCCTTAAACTCTTGAGAGACATATTCTCCACTATTTCCACTTCTCAAGGCCTTGATCTTCTTCCATGACTCTTTCTCGACCAAAGCTTTGAACTCACAAAACTTTGTGAAGGTTTGGTCCTTCTTCTGCATGAAATAAATCTAACATTTATGAGAATAGTCATCAATGAAAATCA
>APFE030066955.1:56101-72532 GCA_000404065.3 Pinus taeda
GTGAGCTTGTTTAGATATGTGGAAATAGTATCACCCTTCTCCATCTTGATTCTTTGAAGCTTATCCTTGAGCGCCAATTTCCTCTGGTCGCTACTGTTCTGGTAGAGGTCCTTCCATGTCTTCCACATTGAAAATGGAGTATCCTTACCATGGAGACTTGAGAAAATATGATCTTGAACTCCCTCAAGGATAATCTGTGTTGCCTTTGCCACACACTTCTTCCACTTAGCCAACTCTTGTGCATTAGTTGAAGTTGGCTTTGGGATTTCTTGATCAATGAATTCCTTCAAGCCATTGTCTTTTAATACAACCTCCGTTCTACTTTCCCATGCTGTGTAATTCAAGCTACCTTCCAAGGCATACTCAAGTCTCAAGCCATAGAATGCCATTGGCCAACCTTGAAGTATGATATGAATTCGATATGCACCTGCAACCCCGAACTTGAAACTTTGAATTCTCTTCTCAGTATACTATTCATAGCTCCGATACCATGTAGAAAATTTCTACAGATCCAGCTCTGATACCATGTAGAAAATCTGGTGTAGGTTAACCTGATAATGCAATATAAATCAAAGCAGAATACTATAACCTACTTCTACTATCAAGTTGCGGAAGATGAAAGATCGAGCTGAACAATATAACCAGAAAAAGAAGAATCAATAGAACAATACACATGAAAATACTTTGGGGAAAGCCTCAACTAAAAACCCCACACTATTATATTATCATAGCTAGCCAGCTCTCAGTACAATCCTCACAGATGCTCATAGGCAATATTGGCTTCTCTTTAGCCTTCCTCTCTACCCTCCAAGGTCCTATTTCCTTGCACTGTTCCTCTTAGATGATTATCCTGTTACCAAGTGGATGATCTCCTCCAAAACTGCGCAATCCTCAAGGATGATTCCTTGACTGCATGCATGAGTTTTCTTTATAGGAAAACACATGCAACTGATGGTACACTATCCTTGACTTTAATCTTAACTGGGTCTTTTTTAGAATATACATGCATGAGTTTTTGATAAGGGAATCTTTAGTTAACTGGAGTAGCACTAGTTGAGTGCATGCATGCATCAACTGACTGTTAACTCTCTAGTAGTTCCTTATACAATTTGGAACTAATTTAACTGGACTTAACTCAGTAAAATGAATAACTAATTACAACTAAAATTTAACTTAGCCTTATCTCCTTAATTTAAGGGATAACTCTTGCATGACTTCAAAAAGACTTCTAACTTGAATTTCTCCAACTAATTAATTATTTCCATGTAGCTGTTAAGACTAAATTCGATTTTAATTCACAATTTAATTCAAGGACAAATTAAATTGGAATGTTCTTGTTGCCATATTTCAACATATATAACCCTCCTATGTACTTTGTGTGGTATGAAAGTTTTGGATAAGAGAGCTTGAGAGAGTTTTTAAGAAGCCTTTGAGAGCTTAATTTTGAGGAGAACTTGGAGAGCTCAAGCAGTCTTTTGGAGGATTTGTTGATATGTACAATTCTTGAACTCCTTTGTGTAGAAGACAACTCTAGGTTTGGCCACCCTTTTTTAAAAGAGAATTGTACATCTTCCTTGTTTCAGAAAGACAATAAAAATGATTCGACCTATTGGAGGCGAATCTGGATACGTAGCCCAGTGGAGGGGGTGAACTCCGTTATCAACCTTGATGCTTTCATGTTTTTGTTTAGTCATGGTTTGATCAAGTTCCCTTACATGCATTTTAAGTTACAAGTCTATGATGAAATGAACATGTATAAGGATAAATTGTAACTTAATCTTTCAAGCCCATATGGTCAATTAAAAGGTCTTATTTAAAAAGTTTTTAAGTGCTCTCAAGTTTTCAGATCAGTGGGGGACCTCAATATAGTGTGGTTTCTTTGAGTCACAACCTAGTAACACTAGTAGAGAAGGAAATGTAAGAATGGGAAGAGCATGTAGCCACCATCAGAGCTATGCAATGGTTGATAACCATGAATACAAACACCAATCCACTATGGTGGAAACCTCAGGTACATTAAATCATGTAATTTTTTATTTATTTTTGAGTTGGCGCTACAAATAGTTTCATATCACCAGTTATATTAGAAAAATGTGTGTTGGTGGCCTATGGGCATGATGACTTTAAAATTTTTGAGATGGATTTTGGGTTAAAACAAGTCGCAGGACCTAGTGTTGATCAATATTTTATAAACCTTGGGGTGTGTACAACTAATTCGAAAGCATATGTCAATTCCTTGGAAACATATGATGTAATTATTGAGACGAACTAGGTAAAAACTCATCGATCTTTGGTGTATTATTTCAAAAATAAAGTGATATATCTAGATGATGAAGATAGATCAATTGAGATCTATGGTATCAATAAGGAGGTGGCCTTATTATTCATTTCAATGATGAAGGTAAAAATTTTCCTTAGGAAGGGTTGTAATTTTAATGTGGTTGAGACCATAAATGATAGGAAGGGATCCTCCCTAGATCAACACCAATTTTTGTTAGAATTGAAGGATTTTTTCCCCAAGGAGTTACCAATGTTACCTCTTGAGATGGGGATTATTTTCACAATTGAATTAAAATTTGGTGCAAAACCAATATCCAAGACACCCTACAGGACGATGGCTCTAGAACTTTGCGAATTGTAGATATAGTTAAAGGAACTTATTGGAATTATCACAAATGTGTTGTCCTTGATGGAAACCTACTTAATAAATATGTCAACATGATGAATATTCAAGCCAATACAGATGTGACAAAAAGATTGGAAAAAGGAATACCAATTCAGAAACAGAGGAACGATAAAGATTAAATTTGAGGAAGTATACATGGGTTTTGTGAAGCAAAGCCACGTACATACACATGTATGGTGAAGAAAAGTCATGTACAATTTCCGCACCATGGTATTCTAAATACTAGGGGTATTTACCATGGTATTGGCCCATAGTAATGAGCTCAACAACATATATTTGATCCCATTAAAGAATACTATCAGCCTAACTATGGAACTGGCCTAAGGTATTGTTTAAGGCCTAAAATATATAAGGAGATGGAGATAAAAGTGTTTGGAAGTGTGCATGATATGGGTTATTAATGAATTGTTTGATAAGAAATAAGTGTGCACTCGGGAGTGCGATGATGCATCAAATCTTATAGATTTGAAATGACTACACATTGAATAATCTACTTATTGGTTGATATATGTGTTGTGATGATGTTGTGATGTGTTTCTTTTATAGTGTGTGTCGAGATTTGGGTTTGATTAATGATCTGTTGTGTAGCGAAGGTATTATTTAGTAGTTACAAATATATACATAGCGTTTCTTCAGAAAGGTTGCATACATACTCAGATTGACTTTTGGGTAGTCACATATCGGTTCTGCAGTGTGGATAGATTTGTATGCATGTATTCTTCTTAAACGACACGTACATACACAGAAGTGTATTATAAGGGATGTGTACATATGCTTGGGTTTTGTTGTATATGATGTCTAGCGAGTCTTGTTGTGTTTGCTGCTATTTGTCGATGAAGTCTTCCATGATGATCTGTGTTTGACAATGGTGATTGAGGTTGAACTGATTATGTATGAAATGTTGAATAGTAATGATGTTATTATGAGATTATCTGTATTTGGTTTAGAGATCTATGACAAGGTCAGTATGGTTTGAATGATTAATTTTAGTAGTGCAGTGATTTAGTTTCAAGGTTCAATATTTTAAGATCTATACGCGAGCTATATGAAGAGAAAGAGCATATATACGTGTGTATGTCTCATAAAAGTAGCATATATATTTTGACATGAGATTGAATAGGTTTTGTAGTGATAGGATCTGGTTTCAGTGATGAAAAGTAAGTGGTATGACATTCTGATGAAGAGTATACAATGATTTGGGATGATCTAGCTGCTTTGGTTGTTAGAGATTCTGTAATTGGTTTATTCAATGATTTAATGATTAAGTTGGTTAAGTGATTTGATATTGTGATTGGTCTTAGTTTGTTATCCAATATTGGGCTTAAATGATGGTAGTGGGTCTAGTATGAAAATATGATGAAAGGTGGCCTACAGGTTGTAATGTTTTGAGTAAGGTGGATCTAGAATGAAAATTATGAAACGTGGTCCACAAAGGTGTTGAGGGTTGGATCCTTCAGTGAGGAAGTCAAAGCCTCCTTCCATTGGTAGTTGGTAAATCTGATTAGGGGGTTGGAGTTCCCTTTCATTGGGTGTCGGTAAATGAGTTCAGGGGGTTGGAGCTCCCTTCTAGTGGGTGCTAGAGAATGAGAGAAGGTTGTAGCCTTCTATAGGTGGGTGTCTACGTGTTGGTATGAGTCTACGAGTACAAGATTGTAAGATGTTTTCTTTACAATAAAGGATAAAGATACAGACGACAACAACAGTGGTTTTTTCCCACATTGGGTTTCCACCAAAAAATCCTAGGGTTCATGTGTGTTGGTATATTTCTTATGTGTGATGGCTTGTTTTGTTCTTACTGCATATTTAATTAATGTCTAAAGAAGTACTGATACACTGGTTCAAGTTAAACATATGATGAATTAGTTGAAACATTAGTTAACTGAATATACACTACTTATCCTCATCACAGTCGTACACATGCTGGTTCACTGAATTAATGTCGCATAGAAAAATATGAATAAGAAATTTAAAGGTTTTAGTGAGTTTTAAAACATTGATTCACCCTCTTCTCTCAGTATTTTTCTCAACAATTGGTATTAGAGCAGGTCTTTCAGAATAAGCTTGATCATTTGAAGGAGATTCGTCAAGATGAGTAGTCAAGAAAGATTATTTTCTATTAGGCCACCTTTATTTAATGGAACTAACTTTGTCTTATGGAAATTCAGGATGAGAGCATACTTGCAGGCGCTGGAACTGATGTATGGTAAATCATTGAAAGTGGATATCAATATCCAGTCTCCATTCCCACAGATACTGTAGGAAGTCTGTCTCAGTCCGAGTTTGTGAAATTAATGTAGTTTAAAACAACAAAGGCAATGTGGGATAATCTTATTCAAAGTTATGAAGGTGACACCAAGGTAAAAAGTGCTAAAATCCAATAATTTAGAATATAGTTTGAGACACTGAAAATGCATGATGATGAAAGAATTGCAACATTTTTCTTTAGAGTATATGAAATTGTTAATTCCATGAGAAATCATTGTGATGAAATAAAATATGCTCCTATTGTTGAGAATATTTTGAGATCACTAATTTCGAAGTTTGATTCCAAAGTCTCTGCTATTGAAGAAATGTAGGATTTGAAAAGTTTCACATTTGATCAAATCCATGGAATATTGACAACATTTGAGATGAGGAAAGGTGGTACTTCAGACATGAGAGAAGCAACCATGAAATCCACATATAAAGGGAAAAAAGGAAGCACCCAAAGATACAAGCTACCTATCATATAAGGAAGAAGGAAACTTCGTGAGAAATTTGCAAGTGTGAGTTGGAAAATTCAAAGGTAAGCTTCCCTTTAAATGTTTTGCTTGTGGAAGAGTAGGTAATTATGCATCCAAATGTCCTTATAGAGAAAATCATAAGGAGAATGGAAAGAATGTTGCTAAAAAGAAGTTCTATGACAAGAAAATATTTTACTCTAATGAAGATAGTCATAACACATCTGATGACCAAGAAAATTCAGATTTACATTCTAACTATCTAGAACTTATGGCCCTTGAAGATCAACGATTAAATGAATAAATTAGTTTTGAGGTAAGTGATTCAATGAAAGCTCTAAAGGGGAATGATAAAATAAGGAATTTTAACAAGTATTTGGAATCAAAAGGAAACATTATGATTGAGCAAATAAACATGTTAAATATGGAATTAGAAGCAACCAATAAAAGAACTGAAAGCATAAGAAAACAACTTCAAGAAAAGGAAAAGAATTTTGAAATATTAGAATATGAAATTATGATCCTAAAGGAATATTATGAGAAGATCAATAAATAGGCAAAGGCATCTAAGTCTATAGAGAAGTTTATTAATGAACAACACTCTCCTTTGATCAAGACATGCATTGGGTATGATCATACATAATGTGATGACAAGAACCAGTATAGTGTTGCTCAAGGGAAACATGAATCAAGTCACACATCTCCTAGATCAAGGAAAATGTGTGTTTCGAGGCACAAAGGATGGTTTTATGGATATTGTTTCTCTTGTAAATCATTTGGGAATAAGGCCATTGATTTCAGGTCAAGTATGCATAACAGAACTAGGAGATGGGATAAGTTTGAACACATAATTAGAAATTGCAAGCAGATATGGACGAAGAAGGAATCTAGGTCAGAAACATAGGGAAGATTGACCCTACTGCGGTCCATTGGTTCTTAAAGCTTAATTATCATAGTGACTATGGAATTGATGTGAGGTACATGGCCTCATAAGAGCATAAGATATCAGGTCCTCAGGATCAATGATGTGTAATCTCAGGGGGAGTAATACATATGTTGTCTTTATGATGACTCCCATGGTTGTTTTGATATTCATACTGATAATGCATTTGATGTAGTAACAACGAACATGTGCATACAATAAAGGATCAGGGGGAGTCATGATTATGAAATTTCAACATTTTACCTTTTGTACGCAGATATTATGAAGGACAATAGCATATATACGCGAATTCTGATACAGAGAGTCGCGTATGTTTTTCTATGATGAAGAAACAATAGCACAAACTCAATGAAAGGATATGATATACTTCATACAATTATTATTTGGATTTCTTGTTCTAATGCTAATGGTTGTGTTATCAATCTGTAATTTCCCTAGGTTGTGGAGAGAAACCAAGAGGTAACCGCAAAACCACTTTTAAAGCTGGGATAAAGTTGTTCCAGCGTCAAAGAGGGATATCTCTATCTGATTTAGATTTCCATTTTAAGATATTGGGCTAGTTATTGAGTTGTGAGGTTGGTTTTTCAAATATTTGGTTGAAATTTGTAAGGAAAGTCCATTAGGCATGGAGTCATGAGTCTTTGGGTGATCAAACAAACAAAAGACAAAACAACTGTAACAGGGAAGGATGGGCAAACTTCTGGATATTTTAATGTATTTGTGGAGTGTATAGGATGAATATGATTTAAGTTCAATTAAATATAGATCATGTTGAGATGAATTATATACTTAACATTAGAATGAAAATACTGATATTGTTTATAAGCCCGAGAAGAGTACACTTAAGCAAATTCGACCCTTTATCTTCTTGAAACAATAGAGACAAAAACATATGGAAAAATGAGAAAATAACAATTTCACATGAGAAAGTACATCACCAATTTCTTGACACAAGAATCCCTTGTTAAGCCTTATTACAATATATTTATAGAATTTCTTCTAAACTACTTTCAGATTCCAAAAAGGAATTCATTGCAACAGACGTGTTAAGAAAATTATATATTTCTCTAAAAAAAACTAAAAAATAGAAGCCTTGGACAAATTCGTTTGTCTGTTGAATTTTTCTAGGGAATTTGTTGCCAACTATGCTCCTTTTCCTCTCCTTGCTTATGCTTTTGTGCCAAAAATGTAGGTCTTCGGTTCGTGCTTGCTCAACCAAATCCAATAGTTTGTCCCACCTTTCTTCATGCGGGATTGAAAAATTCACCATGCTCCTACATTTTTCATCCACTTCAATGTAAATTTGGAAAGTTGGTCTATTTACAAACAAATGATGAATTTTGTGTTGTATATTCAAACCATGTTGCAAGCCTTGTAGGAAATCTTCTCCACTGATGATTCCCTGTGCTTTTGCAAACTTTGATACATCTACAACAATGTTGCACAACTGTTCTTAATAATTCTCTAATGGAATCAATTTTCCATTAACGTTTCTGAGCTCTCAATGTCCCTTTTCCTGCATTACATAAAACTTTTTATTGAATCTCTTTACCTGTAGCTCCAACTCTTTGTATTTGTTTTTCAGCTGCACCATCATATTTGTTTAGTCAAAACTCTTTTGAATTCCATCACTACTTCTATTCTGTCCTAGATATTAAGCTCCTCCAATTCTTCTATGGTTTTAGAGTTTAGCTTCTTGATAATTTTGTGTGCTTCTTCTGTTCTATGCTCAATATCAGCTCTTGTTTTCTCTATTGTTGCCTTCACTCTTCGTACCAATTCCTCCTCTTCAAAGATAATTTTAATGGAGGGCCATAACTCCGTAATGTTAGCATTGATGTTATGAGAAATGCTGCTCTTTTCTTCTCCTAAAATTTGAATAATAATGGATTGGTCATACTTCTGAATTCGCTGAATAAGTTTGAAGTTCTTCTGCTTTTCTACAAATATGCATTATCTGCCTTTATTTTTCTTTCCTACATCTTGGTCAAAGCTGTTGTCAGTTTCTCTACTTCTTTGTTTGTTAAAGAAAATTCCCCCAAAGCTTGAGTTAGCCTTTCTGAGGAGTTTGAAACTGCTATCTGTGACAGGGGATGAATTATTGTTTCTACTGTTGATGTTCCTGCTACTTCTCATATTTCATTTTCCTTTAGCAGTTCCATTCATATCTTGTTCCATTTTTTTTATTTGAGCATTGTGCTCCACCACTAAAGTAAACAAATTTCCTTTCCCCATCTCCAAACTTGTGACTTCTTTGGTTTAGGGGTGTTTTGTAGTTGGGAGTTTGAGCTATTTTCTAAGAGCCTGAATGTCAACATTATTGATTTTAATCACTTCCTCTGTTTCTCTGACATCACTAGGATCACATCCTAGTTTAATAACTAATTCTTCCAGCGTTCTGATGGGTATCTTTAGCCATAGAGGAAATCCTCTCAATCTTGAGTTGTGAGTGGACATTGTTCAATGAAGCATACAATTTTGAACCAACCATGGTAGATTTTGTCAAAGTAGAATAAATCATTTCTCCTGCCTACTTATGCAAATTGATCTAATCAATTGCATGGACTTGGTTAGTGTCAACTGAAAATATTGAGGCCTTATAATCTTCAACACCCCAGGGGTTGCAAACTTGGGCTCCAAGAAGGCCATTTTAAATTGTCCCTTTTCTGAGTCAAAAGAAGACACTAACTTGTGCTGAGTAGTGGCAGTTTGTTTCCAGAAATTTGAGTATGTTGAAGCTTTAAGAGATTCATTCTTTAGTTTAATTTCTATGTACCTAGCAAAAATACTTGGCTGCAGTGGAGCTTGAGAAGTAGAAGAAACAGGAGACTGCATTATCTCTTTTATATAGGGGAGTGAGGTGGTAGGAGTGCCTATCAAAGCTAAAGTTGTATGATTTTGGGTATCCCTTTCCTTTGAATATTATTCTTGAATGTTGATCACATGAGGATTAGTTCTATATCAATTTTAGTTGTGGACTGTTGATCCTTCTCCCTTCTCTTAAAAACAACAAAATTTGTTACTTGTGTCTCTGAGTTTGTTGGTGACATACTTCCCCTTGTCCTCTTGCTTTCTTATCTTTAGGGATGGGATTTAATAATGATGACTGACTAACCAACTGTTCCTCAGCTTCCTCCAAAGTGTTTTCTACCCATTCCTCTTGGTTTGCATATTGTTCTATCTTAGGCCTTGGTGTATGAGGATAAGGAGTACTTTTTGTTCAACTCTCAACTTAGAGATTACTCCCAAGGGGTCATAGGACCATGTAAAATTGAGTTTGAAATTCATCCGTTTCAGGATTGTCTCCACCTCCTTTGGTGCTACTCTAGTGTTCAGAATATAAGGGCCCATTTGTGCTTTTAGTTTTACCTATGATTTTTTCTTGTTAGATGCAAAATGAAAGTCACCCATATTAAGCATCTGTCTAACATATTCTAACAAAAATATTATTACTGGTACAAAAAATGGTAGGTGATATGGAGGGAGTTCACATCCATAAATCCTTATCTCTCTGTAGTTCTAGTATAAGTATCAGTCTCCAACATTTGGCTGTTCTGAAATGTGTAAGACCTTCTTGATTTGTTGAGATATCCTTGGTATGATGTCATTACATAATAAACATAGAGAAGTGTGAAGAAATTGGTCCATAAAATCTGCATAGGAGTATTCCTCTGAATTCCTCCTGACCAATGAATTCCAATGGATAACTGAAAAAGGGTTGCCTTGCTCGTCAATCTTCTACAATTGGAATTTGAATCTGCTTGCCTAATAATATAACATGAGATACACTAATAATGACCGATACTTGAATGCTCCTTTAGTTTTGAATTTCATAAACTGCTCATGGATGGCATCAGATAAGAAATGACTGTAATTAAACAAAACTGAAGGCTTTTGTCCCATTGAGAAAACTGAAAAGAATCCTAAAACTACTTCATCTACCCATTGTTTTGAATTATAACCAAGTAGTTGAGTGACCATTGAAATTACCTATTTCAACATTTATGGGAAAATGGAAACAGGGTATGGGGGGTTTGTTTTGGGTAACTCAATATTTTTAGGGAGGAAACACTAAAAAATATGAGCTCTCCGGGGAAATGTAAGTTGTTTATAATTCCATCAATGAATCAGAGGAAAAGTGATGCAGGTATGTTTGGGGATTTATTTATAAAGCCCAACGAATGATTTCAGGAGAAATAGAGGAGATAATTTCATTATTCTGAGCAATGATTGATTTCTTGCTAGGAAGGTATCGAAGGTGACACCAGGTGGAGAACTTAGGGAAGAAATGGGGTTGGGGGAAAATGAATTGGGGGAGAAAGGATTCCTAGATGCTTAGATCATCATTGTGGTCGAGGTATTTTTTTTTTTTTCCCATTTGTGAAGTTCATATAGATCAAACTCACAATCAGTCTTAGAAATCCTGAACTGGGTGTCAATTAAAGGTGTTTTATCAAGTTATGGGATTGGGGGAGTCACAGGGTCCTCTTCAACCATCTTTCCCTTTCCATTCTGTGTAGACAAATTTAAATTGAGTAAGATTAAGCAACAGGTCACCCAATTTTACAAATTGACAATATTTTATTGTGACAATGATTTACAAACAACACCTGATCACTGTAAATCCCCCCTGCAACTACCTTCACATAGAATAAAATTATGAAAGGGGAGAAAGGTCGACTCATGTGGTAGTTTATAAAGGGAACGACGAGGGATCATATCAAAACAATAACCGTTTCAGGCCCAGGGGAAAACATTAATTCGGAAACAGGTCAATTTTGTGGGAAGGAGTAAATGCCCAATGTTCAATTGGTGGGTAAATTCGAACGTTTGAATGGTTGGATGGTACAGAAGGGTGTCAACGTGGAGAGGGATGAGGTGGTGGTGACTTGGAGGATGGAGGAAGGACAAATGGCATGGGGGAATAAGTGGAGGCGATGTTGGGAGGTGACATAGGGAGGTGACGGGTGGAGGTGTGAAGGAGAGGGCGGTTTTCAGGGGGGGTGTGAGCGGTAAGTTGTTTTAGGAGGGGACCCACTGAAAACTCTAAGGGATTGACATGCTGCCTTAAGGGGTTTTGGTGGAATCCAATTTTCGGGACCCCCCCTTTCATTAACCGTCGAAAGTGCGGGGAGTCCGAAAAGTTCCTCCCGCCGTTGATCCTGGCGGAGGAGATCTCCATCGTCGATACATGCACACATATTATAACAAAACAACAAATAATGTCATATCATACTAAAAAAATTATAACCAAAGTTTTTTCAAATAATTGAAACTTTCTGAATAAATTTTAAAAGCGACTTTTAACTGGGATCGCTCTAGGGGTCTTTATATTATATATAATATATATATATATATATATTATATATAATATATATATATATATAATATATATATATATATATATATTATATATATATTATATATATATAAGAGAAGAGAGGAGGAGAGAGAGAGAGAGAGAGAGAGAGAGAGAGAGAGAGAGAAAATAAAGACCCCTAGAGCGATGCCAGTTAAAAATGTATATATATATATTATATATATATATATATTATTATATATTATATATATATATATATATTATTATATATTATATAATATATATAATATATATTATATTATATATATATATTCTTAATCATTTATTTTTTATTTTTTGTTTTCATTTTTCTTTTATTCACCTTTCTTTTATTTTTCTTTTCATTTTCTTTTCAACATAACAAACTTGAAATGATAAATTAAATATTTACAATATCCCAGTGGGATAAATACTTCTTCAAAACACAAGACTCCTATATTTATAGGACCCTAACATTGTCTCAAATGGGGATGACATCCTCCTTGTGAGGTGTCAAGAACACCGTATATTAGTAGCCTTCTCCACTGGGAAAATAAAAAAATATAGCAACAAAACATATGAACTTAGGGCCTTCACTCTGGGCTTCAATTCCTGATGAAAACCACCTAAACTTGCAGTATTTAAAATAGTAAAATGATATATAGTGATGTGTTTGTTACTAGCTAGCTTCAAGTGAAATAGTGCTTGAGAAACCTGCCATTAAGAGGCCCTCCGCCTGATGTTTTTCCAGTTAGATCTTCCAACAAAAATGCATGAGTTCCACGGACAAATGCAATTCTGTAAGGGCCTGTCCACAAACTGTCAAACTTCCCATGTTTCCCTTTATCTTCTTTCCTGGAATCCCACTTTAAAACACTATTATCTAGCTGAAAACCATCTGCTTTAATCCACCTCTCATGAATTTTCTTTATTTTATCTTGAATGACCTATGTATTGTTATAAATCTCTTCTCTAGTTTACTGTAAATGTATCAATTGATTTATTCTTCTCTGGGTATCATTTGGTTCTTCTTCCTCTTCTTGCAATAATTTCAACACTAGAATTCCTAGGGAAACAGGAAAAATTGCATCTATTCTCTCTTCTCTAGTTTACTGTAAATGTATCAATTGATTTATTCTTCTCTGGGTATCATTTGGTTCTTCTTCCTTTTCTTGCAGTAGTTTCTTTATGATGTTTACTAATGACTTGTTAGAAGATTCTTCTAACACATTTCCCTGGGGATAATAGGCAGTAGAATGACCTAACGCTATATGATACTTGTGACAAAAATCAATCATCCTTTTTTATTTAAAAGGAGCAACATATTTGTAATAATTTTGTGGGGACAACCAAACCTGGAGAGAGTATGGTCTTCAATGAACTAAATGATGACAAAATTTGTAGCTTGTCTAGTTAGGACTACTTCTATCCATTTTGTGAAGTAGTATGTTTCTATTAGGATCCACTTGTGTTGAGATGAAGAGCTTGGATGAATTTATCCAATAAAATCCAAACCCCACTGTTAGAAAGGCGCCTCCATTGAGATAGGCTTGATGGGTAGAGGTAGGAATTTTCTCTTGCCTTAAAAAAATTGACATTGATGACAAGTTGAAATTTTTTTATGAACATCTGCAAACAAGGTAGGCCATTAAAAACTTGCTCTCAGGATTTTTTTGGTAGTGGCTTTCCAGTATAAATGTCCTCCACAATCACCTTGATGAAATTCCTCCATGTCTTTATCTGCTTCGTCCTTCAATAAACAATTCAACAAAATACCTCCAACATCATTCCAATATAAAGCTTGATTCAAAATGCAGAACTTTACAACTTTTAGTTTAAGAAATCTAGCCTTGGTTTTGGTCAAACTAGTAGGAGCTTGTAAATTCTGCAAAACATACACGTATCTGAATACCAGGGGGAAGTAAGAAAGTTTTTTGATACATGTGGAGTCGCCATATCTTGTTGTTCATCTAGAGAAGCTACAAAATTTATGTCTAGTGCATGAAAATTTGACCCAACCATCAGTTTGGCTAGTCCTTGAACTTTGATGAGTTTAGTAGGCTTTCTTTCAATGTCATATTCTAAAATCACTGCAATCCATTTGCCTCTTTTCCCATCTGGATTAGTTTGAGTGAGGATATCTTTTAGCACTGCACTTGGAATGAAAGCAATTATGTGGGAATGTAGAATATACACTCTGAAGTCTTTCGAAGCCTTACTAAAGCAACAACTTGTTTTTCCATGATATTGTACTTCAAGGAGGCATCTCTAAGAATGTTATAGGGTGTTCATGTCCCTTCTTGTTTTCCTGCAATAAAATTGTTGCAATAGTGTGCTTTGATGCAAAAGAAACAATCATGAAATCTTTAGTAAAATCATGGCTAATTACAATAGGAGCACATGTTAAAGCTACTTTCACCTCACTGAAAGTTTGTTTAGCCTCACTATTCTATTTTATTTCAGTATCCTTTTTCAGCATGTTTGTGATTGCTCTCAAAATCTCGACTAGGTTTGGGATGAATCTTCCTAGAAAATTTATCCTGCTAATGAAAGATTGAATTTCTTTTTTGTTCTTAGGAGGATAAATATTCATTATGGATTCAACTCTACTAGGGTATATTCTGATACCATCCTTTGAGATATTGTGACCAAGTAGATTTCCTTCCTCGAAACCAAAAAGAGACTTTTTGGGGTTTAAGGAGATGCCATATTTCCTGCATTTCTCAAAAACTATCCTTAAGTGATGCATGTGATCTTCATTTGTTTTGGAGAATACAATAATGTCATCTAGATATATCATAATAAATATATCCTTCTCATCTGCGAAAGAAATATCCATTGCTCTTTAGAAAGTGGCCTTTGAATTCATAAGGCCAAAGGGTATCTTAACATACATAAAGGTTCCCCAGGGTGTTGTGAAAGTTGTTTTATGCTGATCATCATGAAGCACCAAAATTTGGTTATATACTAAAAGAATTTCGAGCAAAGAAATTCTGCTGGAACCAACTAATTTTTGTAAAATATGATCCATTTTAGGGAGAGGGTAGTTATCTTTGATTGACACTTAATTCAGATTCCTGAAATCTACTTATAGTCTTATTTCTCTCGTCTTTTTCCTTATTGGCACTAGATTTGACACCCATTTTGAAAATCTTAAAGGCACAATGATTTTGGCATCAATTTGTTTTTTAACCTCTTTTTCTATCAAGGGTAACAAAACTAGATTTTCCCTCCTTAGTTCTTGCTTGAAAGGTTTTTGGTCCTCTCTGATTGGAATTTTATGTTGTATAATACTGGTATCATATGCCTTTAGATCTTCATAACCCCAAGCAGACACATCAGAATATTATTTTAGTAGATCAATGTAATTCTATTTTTCATTGGGAGGTAAGGACTTGGACAAATTTACAATCTTCGAATTTTCCTCAGTACCTATATTACAGTCTTCAACCTTAGCTCCTACAGGTTCCATCTTTGGATTTTTAGCTACATTATTAAAATCAAACAACTCTTCTAATGGTACCAAACCCCTTGGTAGAACATTGTCTTTCAATTGTAGCACCTCAAGCTCTTCTGGATTTTCATCAATCTTGTTCAACACTATTTAATTCATATCATTATCTACATTGTTATCTATATCAATATGTACATTCTCAAATTCTTCTTTTAACTGCAAAAAAAATTATACTTGCTTGTCACTACCAAAAACTTGCCAATATCTAACGTTATCTGGGCCAACTTGCCCATGCTTCACTTGAACCTCAAATTTTCTATTGGGATGAAAAGGCATCTTACAAGTACTAGTTGAAGTAGGAAATGCATCAACTAAGATATTTTGACCCCTAGGAATTAGAGATAACTGATACTCTGGGAAACATTGCAGAAAATCCAAGACAACATTTCTATAGGCGCTTAGTCTAGGGAGTTTAGAGAATTACTCACCTTTTGATTCGATTAATGATGAATTCTAAATCGGCATGTACAAAAATCCTTCTAGCTCCTGATCTCTTCAAAATTTGCAGTCCTAAAATCAGTGCTTCATACTCAACTATATTATTGGTACATTAGAAATTGAGCTTGTAAGAATATCCCTTTGCTATACTTGTTTGTGAGTTTGAGACCCAAACGCCTGCCCCTACTCCTTCCTTGCTCACTGTTACACAGTATTTTGTCACTGTCCCTATTACCCCTTCTCCAGCACATTGGAGGACCTATTCCGGGACCTGTGAGAAGTGACATAACCTGAAAACACCTGCATTGTATCCCCTTGAGTATGTACTTCATATGCCCTGAAGACACCTTCTGCAAAATATCCATAAATATAGCCCTTTTTCCATTGGCGTTGTTCCACAGTGTATTACTTGCGTCAATGAGGGAAATCCTCCAAAGAGGGCGCGCCAGCTGTCACTTTGTCTCAGAGTCGCACTAGCGCCAACCCAGTTGGGTAAGGTTTTTAACAAACCAACTTGCGAAGGTTCTTCCTAACCTATTCATGAACTGATTCGAGTTTGAGTTAGTTCAGTTGGGCTTCGAATCTCCATAGAAGGTGTTATCATAAAATCAGTACTAAGGGCTGCTACTTAATAAGATCCCATGAAACTGTTTCAGACCAAGCTTTAGACTAAGGTTAGCCTCCTTAGTCAGAGAGGGCTCTCTCACAGATTTTTGATATGCATTAAGGGCAAGAAAAGATGGCTAACTCTTTAAACAGTAAATGAAGTTTAAGCTGGTTGGAACAAAAAAA
>APFE030066955.1:78782-113710 GCA_000404065.3 Pinus taeda
TGTCTTTATAATGATGTTTGAGTTGTATCCTTTCTGACTGATACATAGTTGCATTTCTTGGATTTTATGCTTGTATTTGTGTTGTTCTTTGCATGTGCAGGTGTCTGTTCACAAGGATCGTGAGGATTGTGACCAGCTGAAGCGAAAGAATGGGAGAAACGACTCTTCTACAAATACTAGCGTTGGATTCGAGGTAGGCCCTCATCATCGATCTTTACTTTGAAATTAGGAACTTGTGTGTTAGCGTTGTTTGATTGTTGCTAGACCCCATTTAGGCTAGTGGGATCGCCTCTATCCGCAGAGGGGATTTACCTACACAACACTCACTCCCCCATAAAATCCATATTCCATAGGGATCCACCCTCTTCATCTTACTTCCCAACATCTAATTTCATCTCCTCTATTTTGCTCAATTCAGTTTTCAAATTTGACACTTCCTCTTTTGCACATATGCCATTATATAGAATGAAGGAATCCATATCTGAATGTACGGAATATAGGGGGTAGTTATTTGGTTTGTCTTGACTTCTTACCATATATTTCATTAATGCTTCCCTGTACAATCTTCTCTATTGACCAAAAACATGAATAGTAGCATATATCATGTCCATTTGCAAAGTACCCTATAATTTTTCTCCCATGATATTGATAAAAACATTCCTTATTTGGGAGGTATGTCTTCCACTACAATGCCCATTACCACACTCTTTTATGGGATTTGGGCCAGAGTCACACATAAATCCTTGATGACACCTAAGCATCTTACTTTTCTAGAATCAAAAGAACATAAATTTTTTTTTTTCAGGATCTTGTTATATCTAATCCTAGCTTTTCCATGATGACACTAGGCATACGATTGTGAAAAGCACCAAAATCAAGCATGTAATTGTGTAGAATGTAGTCATGGATGTTCAAATTGACATAGAAGGGTGGCACACTACCATCTAGAGACTTTTTTTTTTTTTTAACTTTAGGTCCAAACAATAATTTAGGTTGGTCATCAGTTAAGTTGACTTTTCGTTCCCTCCCCTATTTTTAGTGCATTCATGACTTGAGATCAATATGCGTTCTTGTTAATCAATTCTGTAAGAGGAATAGAACTTCTTACCTTGGCTAATTCATTTTCAATACTGAAATATGTTTGAGGTTTATCAACTTCCTTGATACTTACATCCTGTTTTTGAGAAGTCTCCCTTTGAGAATGAGTCTTTGCCTGGCTGGTGGAATGAGCATCACTCTAAATCTTCTTGGGAAGGTTTCCTATAGTCTTCTTACTTCTCAAATTGTACTGTTTGTGTACCTCCATGATAGGATTTTGGTATCTCTTTTTATAATAATTTGAGTCTGCAAGGATGACTTTTGGCCATGATAACAAGAATAGATATTGTTCCTCCTTAGTAAAGAAAATATTGTCTATTTCTCCTTCCATAAATAATTTTATTTGATTATCTTCGGGATCCTCTACTATCTTAGCTTCTTCATTTGCATAATTCTCCTAGAATGGAGGTCTAATCTGCTGTTGATCAGTTGGGCCTCTTTGCTCTCTCTGTTTAATTTAGGGTGGATTTATCTTAAAATTAGGATTTTTGATTTGAGTAACCCCTTGAATTTCTCTTGATGGAGCATTGTTAGTTAAACTAATCCTTTTTATCATTCTCTCCATGGTTTTAACTAAGTTGTCTAACTTTACATCTGATGAAGAAGAAGAAGGTTCTTCTTTGATTGTGACTCTGCTTTCAGCCTTTAACCTTGTTCTCTTAGCCAATAAATTTTCTTCCACACTAACAAAATTCCTTTGCATTTCCTCTAGGGTAGCATGATTTCTCTCCCTTAGTTGATAAGACATATCTGCATCAAAACCATCTGGAAATTTGATCAGAACTAGCCCCAGTGGACGTTGTATTATTTCTAGAATGGAATTGTAAATGTTATTGAACCTAATGCAGTAATCTTGAATTGTTTCACTAGGAGCTCTCTTTATACTGTCATATTCAACCAAGATTTGGAGAGGATTCTTATTTACTTCCCATCGTATGAGAAAACTTTGGTGAAATTGTGGGAGATCTGCAATACTAGCTGCTGGAAATGCCTTGAACTAGTTCCTAACTTATCCTGTCAAAATTTGTGCAAAGAGTCTTATTTTAACATCATCTTCATCAACTTCTTGTAAATATAAATAGTCATTTATTATGTTTGTGTTGTTGTGTTGTGATTGTCCCAGTGCCATCAAATTGAGGTATATGAATGTGATAATCCTGTGGCATGGCATGAAGTTGTCCTGGTAAGACAAGAGGGGCATATCAAGCTGCCATGACTAGTAAATGGGAGGAAGATGAAACTACAATTGATGTGGATATTGAGGGTGGTAAATAAACTGGGATTATGATTTACTGAGTGGGTATAGAAGTAGTAAGGACGATAGATGAAATGGGGATAGTGGTAATAAGAGAAACCACTAGAGGGGTTGGTGATGAGTCAAAAAAAGAAAAAATAGTTGATTGATCAGTAAATGATTTATGAGCAGCTTGATTCAATTCAGTCACCAAATCCTCAAGTTTATTAAATTGTTTCATAACATTTGCATCAAAATCTAAAATGACAAGTTGATTTGTTGAGGTGTAAGGTTTCAAAATATTTTCATAAAAACTTGTCTCATGGAAAAAACTTTCTAACTTGGTTCAGAAAATATTGTGGTTAAAAGGTACGTCAAATTCAATACCCTCTACAATTATGAAACTTTCAGGGAGAGAAGTAACTATGTGCAAAGGATTATTGCTTGCTTGGTTCTCAGTAAAACTCTTCTTCCTAATAAGTTTCTCAGGATTGTTTACAATTTTAGGTAGGTTAGGATTTGGATGAGATCTAGTATAGATATTTATGGGAGCCATATCTTTAATAGATTATTTACATATAGATAAATGTATGAAATTTGGGTGGAAAAACAACCTTAATAGCATTTATTTCATGGTCACACACTGGAAATAGATTTGAGCTTTGAAAATAATATCTACTAGGGAAACAATATAGTTTTTATCAGGTCTCCAGTATGGTTGCCAAAAGGTTATCACTCCGTAATTTCCCTAGGTTGTGGAGAGAAACCTAGAGGCAACCAAAAAACCACTTTTAAAGCTAGGATCTAGCCCTTATACTTCAGAGAGCGATCTCTCTATATGATTTAGATTTCTATTTTAAGATATTAGGTTAGTTATTGAGCTATGAGGTTGGTTTTTCAAATATTTGGTTGAAATTTGTAGGGAAAGTCCATTGGGTCTAGAGTCACAAGTCTTTGGGTGATAAAACACAAAAATGACAAAGAAACTATAACAGGGCAAGATAGGAAAACTTTTGGATCTTTTAATGTATTTGTGGAGTGTATAGGATGAATATGATTTATGTTCAATTAAATATAGACCATGCTGAGATGAATTATATACTTAACATCACAATGAAAACAATGATATTATTACAAGCTAGAGTAGAGTACACTTAAGCAAATTCGACCCTTTATCTTCTTGAAACAATAAAGACATAAAACATATGGAAAACTGAGAAAATAACAATTTCAAAGGAGAAAGTACATCAGCTATTACTTGACACACGAATCCTGGAACAAAAACTCTGTATTATTGTAAATTGATCACTTCACTACAATGCACAACTTACATCAAAATATGGCTCCTTTCTTCGTACAAGTTCCAACCCTTGTTTAGCCTTATTACAATATATTTATATAATTTCTTATAAACTACTTTCAGATTCCAAAAAGGAATTCATTACAACAGATGTTCTAACAAAATTACATATTCCTCTAAAACATAACTAAAAAATAGGAGCCTTGGAAAAATTGGGTGTCTGTTGAAAATTTCTAGGGAATTTGTCACCAACTGTGCTCCTTGCTTCTGCTTCTGTGCCAAAAATGTAGGTCTTTAGTTTATGCTTGCTTGAACAACTCCAATAGTTGGTCCCACCTTTCTTCATGCGAGATTGAAAAAATTGCCATGCTCCTAAATTTTTCATCAACTTCAGTGTAAATTTGGAAAGTTGGCCTATTTACAAACAAATGATGAATTTCGTGTTGTATATTCAAATCATGTTGCAAGACTTGTAGGAAAGCTTCTCCACTAATGATTCCCTATGCTTTCAAAAAATTTGATACATCTGTAGTAATGTTGCATAGTTGTTCTTGATAATTTTCTAATGGAATCAATTTTCCATTAGAGTTTCTGAGCTTTGGAAGTCCCTTTTGCTGCAGTACAATTTTTTATTATTATTGAATCTCTTTACCTGAAGCTCTAGCTCTTTGTATCTATTTTCTAGTTGCAACATCAAATTATTTCTAGTCAAAACTCTTTTGAATTCCATCATTGCTTATGTTCTGTCATGGATATTGAGATCCTCTAGTTCTTTTCTGGTT
Source organism: Pinus taeda (assembly GCA_000404065.3). Taxonomy (NCBI): domain Eukaryota; kingdom Viridiplantae; phylum Streptophyta; class Pinopsida; order Pinales; family Pinaceae; genus Pinus; species Pinus taeda. Next base: position 83,197 of record APFE030066955.1, read on the forward strand.
TTAGAGTTCAACATCTTGATAATTTTGTGTGCTTTTTCTATTCTATGCTCAATATCGGCTCTTGTTTTCTCTACTATTTCCTTCACTCTTCGTACCAATATCTCTTGTTCAAATATGATTTGAATGGACGGCCATAAGTTTGTAATATTAGCGTTGATGTTATTCCAAATGATGATCTTTGCTTCTCCTAACATTTGAATAGTAATGGACTAGTCCTCATACTTCTGAATTTTCTGAATAAGTTTGAAGTTCTTCTGCACTTCTACCAAATATGCATTATCTTCATTTATTTTTCTTTCCTCCATCTTAGTCAAAGCTGCTATCAGTTTCTCTACTTCTTTGATTTCTAGGGACAATTCCCCCAAAGCTTGAGTTAGCCTTTTTGAGGAGTCTAGAACTGCTATCCGTGACAAGGGATGAATTATAGCTTCTGTTGCTGATGTTCCCACTGATGTACCTACTACTTCACCTGCCGCTTCCCATATTTCCTTTTCCTTTAGCAGTTCCTCCATGCCTTTTTCCAAATTTTTTTATTTGAGCATTCTGCTCCACCACTAAAGAAAATAACTTTTTTTTACTCCATCTCCAAACTTGTGACTTATTTGGTATGGGGGTGTTATATAGTTGGGAGTTTGAGTTATTTTCAAAGAGCATGAATGTCAACATTCTTGATTTTAATCACTTCCTCTGCTGCCCTGACATCACTATGATCATATTGTAGTTTAATAACTAATTCTTCCAATGTTCTAATTCTAGTATCTATAGCCATAGAGGACATCCTCTCAATATTGAGCCGTAAGTGGCCATTTTTCAATGAAGCATGCAATTTTGAAGCAAGCATGACATGGCTAGTCAAAGTAGAATAAATCATTTCTCTTGCTTGCTTATGTAAATCAATCTGATTGATTGTATGGACATGGTTGGTGTCAACTAAAAATATTGAGGCCTTATAGTCTTCAACACTCTTGGGGGCTGCAACCTTAGGCTCCAAGAAGGCCATTTGAAATTATCCCTTTTTTGAGTCAAAAGCAGACAGTATCCTATACTGAGTAGTAGCAGTTTGTTTCCATAACTCTAAGTATGTTGAAGATTTAAGAGCTTCATTCTTTAGTTTAACTTATCTGTACTTAGCAAAAATACTTGGCTATGGTGGAGCCTGAGGAGTAGAAGAAACAAGATATTGCGTTATCTCTTCTATATAGTGGAGTGAGGTGGTAGGAGTTCCTGTCAAAACTAAAGTTGTTTGTTCATGGGTATCCCTTTCCTCTGAATATTCTTCCTGAATGTTTATCACCTTCTGCTATCAGTTTTGGTTGTGAATTATTGATCCTTATTCCTTCTCTTAAAAATAAGAAATATGCATCTTGTGTCTCAGAGTTGGTAGGTGACATACTTTCCCTTAGCCTCTTGCTTTATTTATCTTTAGGGATGGGATTTTGTAATGATGATTGCCTAACTAGTTGTTCCTCAACTTCCTCCAAAGTGTTTTCTACCCATTCCTCTTGGTTTGCATATTGTTCTATCTTGTGCCTTGATGTATGAGGATAAAGAGTACTTATTTTGTTCAACCCTCAGCTTATAGATTACTCCCAAGGGGTCATAGGACCGTGTAAAAATGAGTTTGAAATTCATTTGTTTTAGGATTGCCTCCACCTCCTCTGTCGTTGCTCTAGTGTTCACAATGTAAGGGCCCACTTGTGCTTTTAGTTTGAATTATGTTTTTTTTTTGTTAGATACAAAATGCAACTCATCCATATTAAAAATCTGTCTAACATGCTCTAAAGAAAATATTCTTACTGGTACATAAATTGGTAGGAGATATGGAGGGAGTTCACATCCATAAATCCTTATCTCGGTGTAGATCTGGTATAAGTACCAGTCTCCAAGATTTGATTGTTTTGAAAGGTGTAAGACCTTCTTGATTTCTGGAGATATCCTTGGTATGATGTCAATGCATAACAAACATAGAGAAGTGTGAAGAAACTAGTCCACAAAATCTATAGAGGAGTATTCCTTTGAATTCCTCCTGTTGAGTGAAGTCCAATGGATATCTAACAAAAGGTTGTCCTGCTCATCCATCTTTTGCAATTGGAATTTGAATATGTTTACCTAATAATATAAAATGAGATACACTAACACTGATTAATACTTGAATTCTCCTTCAACTTTGAATTTCATAAACTGCTCATGGATGACATTTGATAAGAATTGACTGTAATTAAACAAAATTGAAGGCTTTTATCCCACTGAGAAAACTGACAAGAATCCTAAAACGACTTCATCTACCCACTCATCTGTATTATAAACAAGTAGTCGAGTGACTAATGAAATTGCATGTTTTGACATTTATGGGAAAATGGAAACAAGGTATTGGGAGTTTGTTTTGGGTAACTCAACATTTTCAGGGAGGAAACACTAAAAAATATGAGCTCTCTAGGGAAATGTAAGTTTTTTGTATAATTCCATTAACGAATCAGAGGAAAAGGGATGCAAGGATGCTTGGGGATTTATTTCTAGTGCCTGACAAATAATTTCAGGAGATATAGAGAAGATAATTTTTTTGTTATAAGCAATGACTGCTTTTTTGCTAGGAAGGTATTGGAGGTGACACCAAGTGAAGAAATCAGGGAAGAAATGGGTTTGGGCGAAAATGAATTAGGGGAGAAAGGATTCCTAGATGCTCAAAATCATCGTTGTGGTCGAGCTATTCATGGTTCTCCCATTTGTGAAGTTTGTATAGATCAAACTCACAATTAGTCTCAGAAATCTTGCACTGGGTGTCAATTAAAGGTGTTTTGTCAAGGCCTGATATTTCCCTTTCCTTTCTATTTAGAAATTTTAAACTGAGTACGATTAGGAAATAGGTCACCTGATTTTACAAATTGACAGTATTCTACCATGACAATGATTTACAAATGATGCCTACTCACTGTAAATTCACCCTGCAACTACCTGCACTTAGAATAAAATCATGAAAGGGGAGAAATATCGGCTCCTATGGTAGTCTATAAAGGGAATGATGAGGGATCATAATGAAACAATAACCATTTCAGGTGCGGGGGAAAACATTAATTCAGAAACGGGTCAACTTAGCGGGAAGGAGTAAATTCCCAACGTTCAATTGATGGGTAAATTTGAATGTTTGAACGGGCGTATGGTATGGAAGGGTGTCGATGTGGAGAGGGACGAGGTGGTGGTGACCTAGAGGATGGAGGAAGGATAAATGGTGTTGGGAATAGGTGGAGGTGACTGGCGGAAGCATGAAAGAGAGGGCGGTTTTAGGGGGGTGTGAGCGCTAAGTTGTTTTGGGAGTGGACCCCCTGAAAAAGCCAAGGGATTGACATGTCACCTTAAAGGGTTTCCGCGGAATCCGCTTTGCAGGACCCCACCCCCCCATCCCCCTTTTGTTTACCATCAAGAGTGCCGAGGGGTCCCAAATGTTCCTCCCGTTGTTGATCCTAGTGGAAGAGATCTCCATTGTCGATACATGCACAATTATTATAACAAAATGACAAATAATGCCATATCATGCTAAAAACATTATAACCAAAGTTTATTCAAATAATTTAAACTTTCCGAATAAATTTTAAAAGTGACATTTTAACTAGGATCACTATAGGGAACTTTATTTTATATAATATATATATATATATATATATATATATATATTTCTTAATTTTTTTTTTTTCATTTTTCTTTTATTCCCCTTCCTTTTCTTTTTATTTTCATTTTTTCCTTTTCTTTTATTTTTATTTTCAACATAACAAACTTGAAATGATAAAATAAATATTTACAATATCCTAGTGGGATAAATACTCCTTCAAAATACAAGACTCCTATATTTATAGGACCCTAACATGTTACAGTCTGTGGATGTTACTTAGAAGTGGTATTGGTTAATGATGGTTTATGAATTACTGCAATATGACATTCATGCTTTGAGGGATTTACTAATTGTTTATTTGATGAGCTTACTGATAGATGAGTTGATGTGATGAGACTTGACAATGAACAATTGGCACAATTTCAAGGGGAGCATCTGTTATGCTTCTAATAATGCATTGTTGGCATTATGATTTCTTTAGTATTCCTTGTTCAATAATGGTGTTCATGATAAGTATATTGGTAATGCTGCTAAAGACACACATGATTGTTGATAACTATATGCTGATGTTGTCATTTTGCATAATTTTCTTATGGTGAAATATGGATGATGCTTATGCATATAAACTAACAATAATGTTGTTGATCAAATTTGTGATGCATGTATATGATGATTCATATGACATGAAAAGAGAATGTTGATCTTGTTGATATGAGATCAAGGAGATGGCTTGATTTCAGAGTCTTATGATTGGTTGATGATGATGATGAGTTCATACATATTGTAGAAAGGGATCTCATGGATGACTACATGAGTTGCATATTAGTGAAATTGTTTTTGATGTGACAATTCTTCTTGTATGAAGATAATGGGCCAAGAAGAATGATGTTGCTACAAGTTTCATAAAGACATTGTTATTGATATACTACTGCTACATTTGTCGGATGATACTTGGAAACATGGCATATTTTGATGATGTTGAAGAATGATGCTACACTGCCCTGTCTTACTATATGATGATATGATTGTTTCTCACATATGTTGATTGATGCATGAAAAAATATGTTGCTATGCTACAAAATGTCCATATGCCTTTGATGAACATGGATTGAGTCTCTTCCTACTAAGGGAAAGAACAAGTTGAACTTGATGAGGTAAAGAGGACAAGTTGATAGCAGATCTCTATAGAACATCTTATGCTGCATACTTGGTCACATGATGATGATATTAAAGCTACACTATCTTATCTTACAAATTGATGAAGAAAATGTGCATGTTGTTGTTCATGTTGCTACTAACAGATGCTTATGGTGCAAATCCTATATGGTGTATGATGATTTTTTATGACTATCATGGTATTATTGATGTAAAGGTCATGTAAAGACCTATGTTATAAATCATTGTAAAATTTAGTCATGTATAGACTATTGTGGTCAAGTCATGTAATCCCATTATTTTGGGCATGTGATGTAATGTTGAGTCAAATATGTATCCCCACTGTGTTGGGTGATCAATGTAAGCATGAGCCATTGGTGATAGGAAAGGCCATGTCTAGTTGAGTCATAAAGTCATGTACTTCTTGGTGTATGTTCAGAAAATTCAGCATGTGCTCAGGGGAACATGGTCATTATTTAGTGTTCATACTCAATAGATGAGATCTATAATTCTCATGTCAACAAAGGGAGAGAAACCTTCGTTCAACATTGGTCAACCCTTTCCCTTGATGTAATAAGGGGAGATAGAAGCTTGGTGTTTGGTGAATGCTTGGTGCTTTGGGAGAGAAACTTGGTATATCTACAAATGTGTTTATAGGGATCTAAAGCTGGTGGTGATCAAACACCAAAGTGGTTGCCATTAAGTCCAAAGGGGGAGATTGTTGGAATTATGAAAAATTTGTTGTCCTTGATGGAAACCTACTTAATAAATATGTCAACATGATAAGTATTCAAGCCAGTACAGATGTGATAAAAAGATTAGACAAAGGAATATCAGTTCAGAGACAGAGTAATGATAAAGATGAAATATGAGGAAGTAATGTTGGTTCTATGAAGAAAAGTTGCATACATGCATAGGTATGGTGAAGAAAACCTGCATATAGTTTTTGCACGAGGGTATTCTAAATATCAGGGGTCATTACCATGGTATTGGACCATAGTAATGAGCACGATAATGGATATTTGATCCCGTCAAACAATACCATAGGCCTAACTATGGAATTGGCCTAAGGTATTGACTAAGGCCTAAAATATATAAGGAGATGGAGATCAAATTGTTTGGAAGTGTGCATGATATGAGTTATTGATGAATTGTTTGATCTGAAATAAGTGTGCACCTGGGAGTGTGACTATGGATCAGATCTTATAGATCTGAAATGACTACTCATTGAATAATCTACTTATCGGTTGATAGAATTGTGATGATGATGCTATGATGTGTGTCTTTTACAATGTGTGCCTATATTTGGGTTTGATTAATGATCTATTGTGCAAGGAAGGTATTATTTAGTAGTTACAAATATATACATAGTTTTTCTTAAGAAAGGTCGCGTACATACGCAAATCAACTTTTGGGTAGTCACATATCAATTATATAGTGTGCACAAATTTTTATGTAGGTATGCTTCTTAAAAGGCGTGTACATTTGCAGAAGGGTTATAAGGGATGTGTACATATGTTATGGTTTTGCTGTATATGATGTCTGATCAATCTTATTGTGTTTGTTGCTGTCTATCTATGAAGTCTTCCATGATGATCTGTGTTTGACAGCGTTGATTGAGTTTGAACTGATTATGTTATGAAATGTTGAATAGTAATGATCCTATTATGAGATGATCTTTATTTGGTTTAGAGATCTATTACAAGGTCAGTATGTGTTTCAGTAATTGATTTCAAGTGTAGTGATTCAGTTTCAGGTTTCATTATTTTGAGATATGTACGTGGGTTATATGCAGAGAAAGAGAATATTTATGTAGGCGTGTCTCATAATAGTAGCATATATATTCTCACATGAAATTGAACAGGTTTTGTAGTGACATGATCTAGTTTTTGTGATGTACAATAAGTGGTTTGACACTCTGATGAAGAGTATACAATGATTTGAGATGATCTAGCTTCTTTGTTTGTTTGATATTCGATAATTGGTTTATTCAATGATTTAATGATTAAGTTGGTTCAGTGATTTGATATAGTGATTGGTTTCAGTTTTTTATTTGATATTGGGCTTAAATGATGGTAGTGGATCCAGTTTGAAAATATGACGAAAGGTGGCCTATAGGTTGTAATGTTTTGAGTCAGGTGGATCCAGTATGAAAATTACGAAACGTGGTCCACGTAGGTGTTGATGGTTGGAGCCTTCGGTGAGGAAGTCGAAGCTTTCTTCGAGTGGTAGCTGGTAAATATGATAATGGGTTTTGAGCTCCCTTTCGGTGCGCATCAGTAAACGAGTTCAAGGTGTTGGACCTCCCTTCAAGTGGGTGCTAGAGAATGAGAGAAGGTTGTAGCCTTCTGCAGGTGGGTGTCTACATGCTGGTATGAGTATGCACCAATACAAGGTTGTAAGATGTTTTCTTTATAATAAAAGACTAATACAAATATGACAATAGCGGTGGTTTTTCCCCACAATGGGTTTCCACCTAAAAATCCTAGAGTTCATGTGTGTTGATATATCACTTATTTGTGATGGTTTATTATGTTCTTACTGCACATGGTTACTATTTAATTAATGTCTAAAGAAGTACTGATGCATTGGTTCTAGTTAAACAGATGATGAATTAGTTGAAAAGTTAGATAATGGAATGTACACTACTTATCCTCATCATAGTCGCATACATATGCTGGTTCACTGAATTAAATTCGCGTACAGAAATATGAACAAGAAATTGAAAGCTTTTAGTGAGTTTTAAAATACTGATTCACCCCCCCCTCTCAGTATTTTTCCCAATAATTGGTATTAGAGAAGGTCCTTTAGAAGAATCTTGATCGCTTGAAGGAGATCCGTCAAGCTAAGTAGTAAAGAAGGAGTATTTTCTATCAAGCCACCTTTATTTAATAGAACAAACTTTGTATTTTGGAAAATTAGGACGAGAGCATACTTACAGGTGTTGGGAGTTGATGTATGGGAAGTTGTTGAAAGTGGATATCAACATCCAAATTCCATTTCCACAGATGCTGCAAGAAATAAACAATATGAAATAAATGCGAAGTTTATGAATGCCATCTTGGGAAGTCTGGTTGACCCTGAGTTCGTGAAAGTAGTGCAACTAAAAACAACAAAGGCAATGTGGGATAAGAGTATTCAAAGTTACGAAGGTGACACCAAGGTAAAAAGTGCTGAACTCTAATAATTTAGAACACAGTATGAGACACTGGAAATGCATGATGATGAAAGAATTCCAACATTTTTCTTTAGAGTAGATGAAATTGTTAATTTCGTGAGAAATATTGGTGGCAAAGTAAAATATGCTACTATTTTTGAGAATATTTTGAGAGCACTAATTCCAAAGTTCGATTCCAAAGTTTGCACTATTGAAGAAATGCAAGATCTGAAAAGTCTCACACTTGATCAACTCCATGGAATATTGACAAAATTTGACATGAGGAAAGTTGGTCCTTCACACATGAGAGAAGCAGCCTTCAAAGCCACATATGAAGTGAAACAAAAGTAAGCACCCAAAGACACAAGCTACATATCAGATGAGGAATAATGAAACTTCGGGATAAAGTTGCAAGTAGGAACCAGAAAATTTAGAGGTAAGCTTCCCCTTAAATGTTTTTCTTGTGGAAGAGTAGGCTATTATGCATCCAAATGTCCTTATATAAACAATTATAAAGATAATGTAAAGGATGTTGCTAAAAATAAGTTCTTTGACAAGAAAATATTTTACTCTAATGAAGATATTCATAGCATATATGATGACCAAGAAACTTCATATTCATATTATAACTATCCAATACTTATGGCTCTTGAAGATTAGCCATTAAATGAATCAGTTAGTTTTGAGGTAAGTGATTCAATGAAATCTCTAAATGAGAATGACAAACTCAATAATTCTGACAAAGAATTGGAATAAAACGGAAATAGTATTATTGAGGAAATAAACATGTTAAATATGGAATTAGAAAAAGCAATAGAAGATTTCAAAGCGTAAGATAACAAATTCAAGAAAAGGAAAATCACTGCGAAACATTAGAATATGAAATTATGACCCTAAAGGAAGATTATGAGAATATGAACAAATGGGCAAAGGAAAATGAGTCTCTAGAGAAGTTTATAAATGAACAACACTCTCCTTTTATCAAGACATGGATTGGGTATGATCATACACAATGTGATGACAAAAACCAATATACTGTTGTCCAAGGGAAATTTGAATCAAGTCACACATCTCCTATATCAAGGACAAGATTTGTTCCTAGGCACAACAGATAGTTTTTTGTATATTGTTTCTCGTGTAACTCGTTTGAGCATAAGGCCATTGATTGCAGGTTAAGTATGCAAAACAGAACTAGGAGATGGGATAAGTTCTAACACATAATTAGAAGTTGCAAGAAAATATGGAGGAGGAAGGAATCTCAGTTAGAAACGTAGGGAATATTGACCCTACTATAGTCCATTGGTTCTTAAATCTTACTTCTCATAGTGACTGCAAAAGTGATGTGAGGTACATGACCTCATAAGAGAAAAATATGACTACCAAGTCCTTAATATGACTACCAAGTCCTTAGGATCAGTGATGTGTAATCTCAGGGGGAGTAATACATATGTTGTCTTGATGATGACTCCCATGGTTTTTTTCGATATTCATACTGATAGTGCATATGATGTAGTAACAATGAAAAGGTACGGATAGTACAGGCTCAGGGGGATATGTGGTTATGAAATTTCAACATTTTACCTTCGATTCATAGATATTATGAAGGACAATCACGTATATACGTGAGTTCTGATACAGACAGTCACATATGTTTTCCTATGATGAATAAATAGTAAAATAAACTCAAGGAAAAGATTTGATATACTTCAGATAGTTATAATTTGTCTTTCTTGTTCTAATTTTTATTGTTACAGTCTATGGATGCTACTTAGAAGTGGTACTGGCTAATGATGGTTTATGAATTAGTGAAATATGACATTGATGCTTTGATGGATTTACTGATTGTTTCTTTGATGACCTTACGAATGGATGATTTGATGTGATCATACTTGGTAGTGAACAGTTGGCATAGGTTCAGGGGAAGTATTTGCTTGCTTCTAATAATTCATTGTTGGAATTATGTTTTCTTTAGTATCCCTTGTTGAATAATGGTGTTCATGATAAGTATATTGGTAATGCTGCTAAAGACACATATGATTGTAGATAACTATATGTTGTTACTATCATTTTTCATAAGTTGCTTATGGTGAAATATGGATGATGCATATGCATATAAAATGTCAATAATGTTTCTAATCAAATTTGTGATTCATGTATATGATGATTCATATCACATGAAAAGAAAATGTTGATCTTGCTGATATGTTGATTTCAAAGTCTTATGATTGGTTGATGATGATGATGAGTTCATACATATTGCAGAAAGGGATCTTATGGATGACTACTTGAGTTGCATATTGGTGAAATGGTTTTTGATGTGACAATTCTTCTTGCATAAAGATAATGGGCGAAGAAGAATGATGTTGCTGCAGGTTTCATAAAGACATGGTTATTGATATACTATTGCTACATCTACTAGATGATACTTGGAAACATGACATATTTTGATGATGTTGAAGCATGATGCTACACTTCCCTATCTTACTTTATGATGATATGATTGGTTCTCACATATGTTGATTGATGCATGAAAAGATATGTTGCTATGCTACAAAAGATCTATATGCCTTGATGAACATGGATTGGCGCTCTTCCCACCGAGGGAAAGAGAAATTTGACCTTGATGAGGTCAAGAGGATGAGTTGATAGTATATCTCTATAGAAAATATTATGCTGCATACTTGGTCATAGGATGATGATATTAAAGCTACATTATCTTATCTTGCAAATTGATGATGAAAATGTGCATGTTGTTGTTGATAGATACTTATGGTGCAAATTCTATATGGTGTAACATGATTGATGATGATTGTCATGGTCTTATTAAGGTATTTGGACATGGTTATAAATTCCATATCTATATCTTGATGTAATGGTCATGTGAAGACATATGTTATAAATCATTGTAAAATTTAGTCATGTATAGACTATTGTGGTCAAGTCATCTAATCCCATCATTTTGGGCATGTGATGTATTGTTGAGTGAAATATGTCACCCCACTGTGTTGGGTGATCAATGTAAGCATGAGTTATTGGTGATAGGAAAGGTCATGTCTAGTTGAGTCATAAAGTCATGTACTTCTTTGTATATCTTCAGAAAATTCAACATGTGCTTAGGGGGAACATGTTCAGTAGTCAATGTTCAGACTCAACATATTAGATCTACAACGTTCATGTCAGTAAAGTGAGAGAAGCCTTCATTCAACATTAGTTAGCCCTTTTCCCTTGATGTCAAAGGGGGAGATAAAAGCTTTGTGTCTGGCGAATTCTTGGTGACTTGTGAGAGAAACTTGGTATATCTACAAATGTGTTTACATGGATCTATAGGTGGTGGTGACCAAACACCAAAGTGGTTGCCATCAAGTCCAAAGTGGGATATTGTTGGCATTATGACAAAAAAAAAAAATTCCTTGATGGAAACCTACTTAATAAATATGTCAAAATGATGAGTATTCAGGCCAGTACAAATGTGACAAAAAGATTGGATAAATGAATACCAATTCAGAGATAGAGGAACGATAAAGATGAAATTTGAGGTAGTATATGCAGGTTCTGTGAAGCAAATCTGTGTACATACACAGGTATGGTGAAGAAAAGTCACGTACAATTTCCGCACCATGGTATTCTAAATACCATGGGTCTTTACCATGGTATTGGCCCATAGGAATGAGCGCAAAAACAAATATTTGATCTCGTCAAAGAATACCAGCGACATAACTATGGAATTGACCTAAGGTATTGTCTAAGGCATAAAATATATAAGGAGATGGAGATTAAAGTGTTTGGAAGTGTGTATGATATGGGTTATTGATGAATTGTTTGATCTGAAATAAGTTTACTCCTGTGAGTGCGATGATGGATCAGATCTTATAGATATCAAATGACTACACATTGAATAATATGCTTATGGGTTGATAGATTTGTGATGATGATTTTATGATAGTGTGTGCCAATATTTGGGTTTGATTAAGGATTTGTTCTGCAATGAAGGTATTATTTAGTAGTTACAAATATATACACAATTTTTCGTTAGAAAGGTCGTGTACTTACACAGATCGACTTTTGGGTAGTCGTGTATCGATTTTGCAGTGTGGATAGATTTGTACACAGGTATGCTTCTTAAAAGGCGCATACATACACATAAGTGTCTTATAAGGGATGCGTACATGTGATAGAGCTTTCATGTATATGATGTCTGATCAGTGTTGGTGTGTTTGCTGATTTATGTCACTGAAGTCTTCCATGATGATCTGTGTTTGACAATGTTGCTTGAGGTTGCACTGATTATGTTATGAAATGTTGAATAGTAATGATGTTGTTATGAGCTGATTTGCATTTGATTTAGATATATGTGACAAGGTCAGTATGTGTTTTAGTGATTGATTTCAGTAGTGCAATGTTTCAGTTTCAGGGTTTAGTTGTTTAAGATCTGTACGCGGGTTATATGAAGAGAAATAGGATATATATGTAGGCATGTATCATAATAGTAGCATATATATTCTGATATGAGATTGACTAGGGGTTGTAGTGATAGGATATGGTTTCTGTGATGAACAGTAAGTGGTTTGAAATTATGATGAAGACTATACAATGATTTGAGATGATCTAGATGCTTTGGTTGTTTGAGATTCGGTAATTGGTTTATTCAATGATTTAATGATTAAGTTGGTTCAATGATTTGATACAATGATTGGTTTCATTTTGTTATTCGATATGGGCTTAAATGATGGTAGTGGGTCCAGTCTGAAATTATGATGAAAGGTGGCCTACAGGGTGTAATGTTTTGAGTCAGGTGGATCCATTATGAAAATTATGAAACATGTTCCACGTAGGTGTTGATGGTTGGAGCCTTCAGTGAAGAAGTCGAAGCTTCCTTCCAGTGGTAGCTGGTAAATATGATCAGGGGTTTAGAGCTCCCTTTTGGTGGGTGTCAGTAAAAGAGTTCAGGGGGTTGGAGGCCCCTTCCACTGGGTGCTGGAGAACGAGAGAAGGTTGTAGCCTTCTACAGGTGGGTGCCTACATGCTAGTATGAGTATGTGCAAATACAAGATTGTAAGATGTTCTATTTATAATAAAAGATAAAGACAAATATGACAATAGTGGTGGTTTTTTCCCACATTGGGTTTCCACCTAAAAATCTTGATGTTCATACTACACATGGTTACTGTTTAATTAATTTATAAAGAAGTATTAATGCACTGGTTCAAGCTAAACAGATGATGAATTAGTTGAAAAGTTAGTTAATTGAATACACACTACTTATCCTCATCATAGTCGCATACATATGCTGGTTCACTGAATTAAAGTCGTGTACAAAAATATGAACAAGAAATTGAAAGCTTTTAGTGAGTTTTAATAGACTGATTCACCCCCGCCCTCTCAGTATTTTTCCCAACAATTGGTATCATAGAAGGTCCTTTAGAAGAATCTGGATTGCTTGAAGGAGATCCGTTAAGCTTAGTATTCAAGAAGGAGTATTTTCTATGAGGCCACCTTTATTTAATGGAACTAACTTTGTATTTTGGAAAATCAGGACGAAAGAATACTTACAGGCACTGAGAGCTGATGTATGGGAAATTGTTGAAAATGTATATCAACATCCAACCTCCATTCCCATAGATACTACAGGAAAGAAACAATATGAAATCAATACAAAGTTTGTGAATTCCATCTTGGGAAGTCTGGTTGAGTTTGACTTTGTGAAAGTAATGCAACTGAAAACAACAAAGGCAATGTGGGATAAGCTTATTCAAAGTTATGAAGGTGACACCAAGGTAAAAAGTGCTAAACTCTAATAATTTAGAATACAATATGAGACACTGAATATGCATGATGATGAAAGCATTCCAGCATTTTTCCTTAGAGTAGATGAAATTCTTAATTCCATGAGAAATCTCGGTGATAGAATAAAATATTCTACTATTGTATAGAATATTTTGATATCACTAATTCCGAAGTTCGATTCCAAAGTTTGCGCTATTGAAGAAATGCAGGATCTGAAAAGTTTCACACTTGATCAACTCCATGGAATATTGAAAACATTTGAGATGAGGAAATTTTGTCCTTCACACACGAGAGAGGCAGCCTTCAAAGCCACATACAAAGGGAAACGAAAGTAAGCACCCAAAGACACAAGCTACATAGTAGATGAGGAACAATGAAACTTTGGGATAAAGTTGCAAGTAGGAACTGGAAAATGAAGAGGTAATCTTCCCTTTAAATGTTTTGCTTGTGGAAGACTAGGCCATTATGCATCCAAATATCTTTATATAAAAAATTATAAAGAGAATGGAAAGAATGTTGCTAAAAATAAGTTCTTTGACGAGAAAATATTTTACTCTAATGAAGATAATCATAGCATATCTGATGACCAAGAAAATTCGGATTCATATTCTAACTATCTAATACTTATGGCTCTTGAAGATTAGCCATTAAAGGAATCAGTTAGTTGTGAGGGTAGTGATTCAATGAAAGCTCTAAAGGAGAATGACAAACTCAAGAATTATAATGGAGAATTGGAATCAAAAGGAAACAATATTATTGAGGAAATAAACATGTTAAATATGGAATTAGAAACAACCAATAGAAGAATTGAAAGCATAAGAAAACAACTTCAAGAAAAGGAAAATCACTATGAAACATTAGAATATGAAATTATGACCCTAAAGGAAGATTATGAGAAATCAACAAATGGGCAAAGGAAAATGAGTCTCTAGAGAATTTTATTAATGAATAACACTCTCCTTTGATCAAGACAGGCATTGGGTATGATCATAGATAATGTGATGACAAAAACCAGTATACTATTGTTCAAGGGAAATATGAATCAAGCCACACATCTCCTAGATCAAGGGCAAGATCTGTTCCTAGGAACAACAAATGGTTTTGTGTATATTGTTTCTGATGTAACTCATTTGGGCATAAGGCCATTGATTGCAAGTTAAGTATGCAAAACAAAACTAGGAGATGGGATAAGTTCTAACACATAATTAGAAATTGCAAGCAAATCTGGAGGAAGAAGGAATCTCAGTTAGAAACATAGGGAAGATTGACCCGACTATAGTCCATTGGTTCTTAAAGATTACTTCTCATAGTCACTGCAGAAGTGATGTGAGGTACATGACCTCATAAGAGAAAAATGTGACTACCAAGTCGTCAGGATCAATGATGTGTAATCTTAGGGGGAGTAATACATATGTTGTCTTGATGATGACTTCCATGGTTTATTTGATATTCATACTGATAGAGCATATGATGTAGTAACAATGAAAAGGTACAGATAGTACAGGCTCAAGGGGATATGTGGTTATGAAATTTCAGCATTTTACCTTCTATATGTAGATATTATGAAGGACAATCACGTATATACGTGAGTTCTGATACAAACAATCACATATGTTTTCCTATGATGAATAAACAATAGAACAGACTTAGGGAAAAGCTCTAATATGCTTCAGATAGTTATAATTTGTCTTTCTTGTTCTAATGTTGATGGTTACAGTCTATGGATGCTACTTAGAAGTGGTATTGGCTAATGATGGTTTATGAATTAGTGCAATATGACATTGATACTTTGATGGATTTACTGATTGTTTCTTTGATGACCTTACTAATGAATGCTTTGATATGATCAGACCATCAGACCTGGAAGTGAATAGTTGGGACAGGTTCAGGGGGAGCATCTGCTTGCTTCTAATAATTCATTGTTGGAATTATGATTTCTTTAGTATTCCTTGTTGAATAATGGTGTTCATGATAAATATATTGGTAATGCTGCTAAAGACACACATGATTGTTGATAACTGTCTGTTGTTACTGTAATTTTACATAACAATTGCTTATGGTGAAATATGGATGATGATTATGCATATAAAATCTCAATAATGTTTTTGATCAAATTTTTGATGTATGTATATGATGATTCATATAACGTGAAAAGAGAATGTTGATCTTGTTGATATGAGATTAAGGAGATGGGTTGATTTCAAAGTCTTATGACTGGTTGATGATGATGATGAGTTCATACATATTGCAGAAAGGGATCTTATGGATGACTACTTGAGTTGAATATTGGTAAAATGGTTGATGTGACAATTCTTTTTGTATGAAGATAATGGGCCAAGAAGAATGATGTTGCTGCATGTTTCATAAAGACATGGTTATTGATATACTATTGCTACATTTGTTGGATGATACTTGGAAACATGGCATATTTTGATGATGTTGAAGAATGATGCTGCACTTCCCTATCTTACTTTATGATGATATGCTTGGTTCTCACATATGTTGATTGATGCTTGAAAATATATGTTGCTATGCTACAAAACATCCACATGCCTTTGATGAACATGGATTGACGCTCTTCCCACTGAGGGAAAGAGCAAGTTGACCTTGATGAGGTCAAGAGGATGAGTTGATATTACATCTCTATATAAAATCTTATGCTGCATACTTGGTCACAGGATGATCATATTAAAGCTACATTGTCGTATCTTGCAAATTGAAGATGAAAATGTGCATGTTATGTTCATGTTGTTGCTAACAAATGCTTATGGTGTAGATCCTATATGGTGTAACATGATTGCTGATGACTGTCATGGTCTTATTAAGGTCTTTCGAATTGGTTATAGATGCCATATCTATGTCTTGATGTAATGGTCATGTGAAGACATATGTTATAAATCATTGTAAAATTTAGTCATGTATAGACTATTGTGGTCAAGTCATGTAATCCCATCATTTTGGGCATGTGATGTATTTTTGAGTGAAATATGTCACCTCGCTGTGTTGGGTGATCAATGTAAGTATGAGCCATTGGTGATAGGAAAGGGAATTTCTGGTTGAGTCATAAAGTCATGTACTTCTTTGTATATCTTCAGAAAATTCAACATGTGCTCAGGGGGAACATGTTAAGTAGTCAGTGTTCATACTCAACAGATTAGATCTACAACACTCATGTCAACAAAGTGAGAGAAGCCTTCATTCAACATTGGTTAGCCCTTTTCCCTTGATGTCAAAGGGGGAGACAAAAGCTTTCTGACTAGCGAATTCTTAGTGACTTGTGAGAGAAACTTGGTATATCTACAAATGTGTTTACATGGATCTACAGGTGGTGGTGACCAAACACCAAAGTGGTTGCCATCAAGTTCAAAGATAGAAGAATATCAGTTCATAGATAGAGGAATGATAAAGATGAAATTCGAGGTAGTATATGTAGGTTCCATGAAGCAAATACATGTACATACACAGGTATGGTGAAGAAAAGTCACTTACAGTTTCGCTACCATGGTATTGGCCCATAGGAATGAGTGCGACAACTGATATTTGATCTCGTCAAAGAATACCATAGGCATAAGTATGGAATTGGTCTAAGGATTTGGCTAAGGCATAAACTATATAAGGAAATGGAGATTAAAGCGTTTGGAAGTGTGCATGATATGGGTTATTGATGAATGGTTTGATATGAAATAAGTGTACACCTAGGAGCTTGAGGATGGATTAGATCTTATAGATCTGAAATGACTACACATTGAATAATCTGCTTATGGGTTGATATATTTGTGATGATGATTTTATGATGTGTGTATTTTAGAGTGTGTGCCGAGATTTGAGTTTGATTAATGATCTATTGTGCAATGAAGGTACTATTCAGTAGTTACAGATCTATACACAATTTTTCATTAGAAAGGTCACGTACATACATAGATTGGCTTTTGGGTAGTCTTGCATCGATTCGGCAGTGTGGACATATTTGTACGCGGGTATGCTTCTTAAAAGGCACGTACATACACAGAAGTGCCTTATAATGGATGCGTACATGTGATAGAGTTTTGATGTATATGATGTCTGATTAGTGTTGTTGTGTTTGCTGCTTTCTGTCGATGAAGTCTTCCATGATGATCTATGTTTGACAGTGATGCTTGAGGTTGCATTTATTATGTTATTAAATGTTGAATGGTAATGATGATGTTATGAGATGATTTGTATTTGGTTTAGAGATATGTGACATGGTAGATATGTGTTTCAATGATTGATTTCAATAGTGCAATGATTGAGTTTCAGGTTTCAACAGTTTAAGATCTGTACGCAGGTTATATGAATAGAAAGAGCATATATACCCAGACATGTCTCATAATAGTAGCATATATATTATGACATGACATCGACTAGGGTTTGTAGTGACATGATATGGTATTTGTGATGAACAGTAAGCGGTTTGAAATTTCGATGAAGAGTATACATTGATTTGAGATGATCTAGCTGCTTTGGTTGTTTGAGATTCGGTAATGGGTTTATTCAATGATTTAATGATTAAGTTGGTTATGTGATTGGTTTCATTTTGTTATTCGATATTGGGCTTAAATGATGGTAGTGGGTCTAGTATGCAAATATGATGAAAGGTGGCCTACAGGGTGTAATGTTTTGAGTCAGGTGGATCCAATATGAAAATTATAAAACGTGGTTCACTAAGGTGTTGAGAGTTGGATCCTTTAGTGTTGAAGTCAAATCTTCCTTCTAGTGGTAGGTAGTAAATCTGATCAGGGGGTTGGGGCTCCCTTCCTATGGGTGTTGGAAAACAAGTTCAGGGGGTTGGATCTCCCTTCCATTGGGTCTTAGAGAATGAGAGAAGGTTGTAGCCTTCTACAGGTGGGTGCCTACGTGATGGTATGAGTCTATGCCAGTACAAATTTGTAAGATATTTTCCTTATAATAAAAGATAAAGACAAGGATGACAACATCACTGGTTTTTTCCCACATTGGGTTCTCACCTAAAAATCTCGATGTTCATGTGTGTTGATATATTTCTTATGTGTGATGGTTTATTATGTTCTTACTACAAATGCTTATTGTTTAATTAATGTCTAAAGAACTACTGATGGATTGGTTCAAGTTAAAAAAATGATGAATTAGTTGAAAAGTTAGTTAATTAAATATATGCTACTTATCCTCATCACAGTTGTTGATGGTGCTGGATCCACCAACATGTCAAGGGGATCTCCCGATAAGAAGTCCCAATTAGACCTCAGATTGTTTGGTGTAGGAGTCCCAGTAGTGGGTCGTAAGGTAAGGCCTTGACTGCGATGTCGCATAGAGGCAAGTAAGACAACTCGAGCAGTAGCAAGGGTGTGACAGATGCAGCGAGTCAAAGAAGGTGTATGAGAGGTTCTAACACATAAAGGGGAGATGAGGGTGAAGGTGGGTTCTAGGTTGAAAGGGATTAGTCCCAACTTGGCTAAGAACACACAACAGAAAAGGACATGCACAACTTCTGGTGGAGCAGTCCACTCGAATGCAGCAGTCACAACACACAAGGTAAGATAACAGTACAACACTCACAGATCAGTCCGAGACGAGTGCAATGGTTGTTACAACAAGGTTCATGTGAAAGATCTATTTGGTGTCGGGAAGAGCAGTCGACATGGATGGGACAACATTAACAACAAGACCCATATAATTTCATACAAACCAGTTCATACACAAATACATAAGTTAAGCAACATATATCATTAAAGCAACTGGAGCAGTCCAACTACAATAAAAACATATGCATGAAAATGTGCTGGCTCTTATCATATAAAGAAGTGTAAGTCACAATCATACACTACATCCATGTAAACCTGCTATCCCCAACAATGGAACATTACAACCACATATACCTACTCCTCCAAAGAGATGAACTAGCTCCGTGTAGTGGAGAAGCCAAGGCGCATTACAATACTACCCAAGCTTTATCCAAGATAGTCTTATCAGAAGCTTGGTTGACCAAATGCCTCTATAATGAGATATGAGGGAGTATTTATAGAAAAGGGTGGGGTGACACTTGACATTCCTCTTTGTGACAGTTCAACTACTCTCATGACTCTTCACCTAATCTATGGTTGTTACATCCAACCATTAACACTTGACTTACACTTGACATGACTTAACATTACAATGCACATGTACTCATGTGAGACAACATGGCTTGAGCAGGCCTTGCAAGACATCACTAACACTCGATCCACTGTGATGAGACCAACTCTTTGACATGCTTGTGATGGTGAAGGTGGTGAGCTGATGCCAAGCTTGGTCATTCGTGATGGTGTGCATGCACCTCATGTTGACATCTTGTTGAAGCAAAGTCTTGCCTCAGTTGCAACTGGTGCATTGGTTCGCCCCCTTCATCCAACTAGTTTGCTAACATGCGCATGGCCCTCTTGGGTATGGTTGAACTAGCAACACAATGATGCATAGTGTCCGTGCTGATCTTCAAGTGTGTGCTCGTGGTCATGTGCATCAACTTGCTGAAGTACATGTTCAACCCCAGTTGGACTTGCTTCTTGTCTTCACCTTAGTGAGTGTGTTGAATGGGTTGGATTGCATGCATGCGCTCAATGACATGCATGCTTCTAAATCCCTTGCATGCAATCAATGACATTGCTCACCATGTCTTCTCTGTGTCAGTTGTTGGGATAGATCCTTAACTTGTACGGGTGCAGTTTCATCCATGAGTGCTTGTTGTGCCCACTGTTATTCCTGTTCATGTTGCAACTCATTTGTTTATATGTTCAACTTCATGTTCTTTTTGAGTTGTTGCTTCAGTACATGCAACTCTTTCTTTGTTCCATCTTCTTCCTTTGCATGATCTTCATGTCACGTCGTCACTTCATAGCCAGAGTCTCCAAAGTTTCTTTCATCATCAATGGACCTGCTTGAGCTTGCAACCTTGTTCCACCTCCATGTTGTCAACAACCCTCCTCTTGCATTCATTGCATTTGGTATGTTGTCTTCAGCTGATATTCATGATGTTGCTCCTATCATATCTTGATGTCCTTGTCTATGAAAAAATTGACATCTTCATGGGTAGGCAAGTCCATGGACACTTGATTGACTGCATCCACAAGTGTGCTCTGAACGATGTCTTCATATTTTCTCTCCTGGAAACCATTGTAATTGTACTGCTGAGAGGCATATGAACTAACTGGAGACATGGTAACACTCATGGCAAGCAATCTGTCAGTTGAAAACCAAAATGAGCATGAGAACTGACATGCAACATACCTAGGTTCATGATCATGAAGGTTACATAATTTCGGCCGGGAGATCGGGAGGTCGACTGCCAAGACTACACAAGGTGCCGTTTGGGCTGTTGGGAGACTGGATGATTGTTGGAAATGCGTAATGCACATTCCAGTCTGGCTGGACTGCTGGCCTAGGGTTATATTTGAAAAATTTCTTGGGCCAAGTAGCCACTATCCTCTAGAAATGTGCAAAATAGTCTTGAAGGCTAGTTCTAGGTAGGGATGCGCAAA
Source organism: Pinus taeda (assembly GCA_000404065.3). NCBI lineage: Eukaryota > Viridiplantae > Streptophyta > Pinopsida > Pinales > Pinaceae > Pinus > Pinus taeda. The sequence goes on from APFE030066955.1 coordinate 104,405, forward strand.
TATGGAGAGGAAGGTGAGCCTTCCTTCCCCAGATTGCGTAATGCAACCTTGGAGAAGGTAGAATTCAGGTCAAGGTTGGCCCGACTCGCCAACGAGAAACTAAAAGCAACTAAGATAGTAAATGCATGGCGACACAAAGTAATAGAATAAGTGATTGATAGTGCATGGAAAACATGGATAAAAGATTCAACAAACCGATCAACATGCATGTGGGTGAGGAAGTTCACTGGTTGGGCGAACGTCTGTGTAAAACAATTTCATGCATGCAACAATAACGAGATAGCAACGAAAACTGAAACAGAGCTAGGACAATCTATTATATATGTAAACAACAGTAAACATTCAAAGAAATCAAGAAAACAATACTCCCACAAGAGAAAACATAAAAAGCGATAGAAATGCAGCACAAGGCATGGGAAGTGAGCTTACCCAAAACAACTGAGCTGAATGTGCCGACTACTCCTAGATGTGATGTGGGATGTCAGAACTATAAGGTTGAAGTGAGGTATGAGCTCTGCAGCGTCCGGTTGATGAGTTTTGATAACATCGAGGTTGTGACGTGCATACCACAAATCTAGGGGAAGTGACACTTGGTGGGAGGTTTCAGAATTTCTCTTTTCATGTAACCTCCAACTGGTAAACATAGATCCCTGAAACAAGGGATGCCTTTGCATGTTGCATTGGGAGAAGAAGCCCATGCATGTAAGCCTGTTTTGCTCAGTCCCAGAGGGAACCAGTCAACTCAACTGCACATACAAGAGACTGCTCGACTGCTAGAGAAAAAATGCACATTTCTGGCTAGGAGATGGGTTGGTTGCCCAGGAGATTTGTGCAATTTTTGGGTAAAGTAGCTGAATGCTACCCAGATTTGCACAAATTCTGATATGAGTAACCTTGCTGGGGAAATTTGTGTAAATCCTGATGGGAGTGTTGGTAGGCAAGATTACACAATCTTGGAGCCTAGCAGGCTGCCAAAGAGGATTGTGCAATTTCCAGAGGGAAGGCTGGTTTCCCTCCAGAAATGTGTAATTTTCAAGGGAAAGTTGCTCAGCCTGCAGCTGGACCAAGTCCAGGTGAACAACCTATGAGGGGAATGGATCAAGCTGTGTCTGACATGTTTCCTTTGTGTAAGAAAGACAATGAATCTTCTGAACTTGATGAAGCAAGGAAAGCTGCTGTGAAGGTTGGAAGGGAGGCTCCAAAATGAGGGTAAGGTAAAATTTTGGAGGGTGGTTGTAGCTACTGCAACACTTGGAGACACATTGGCAGAAATCTAGCTCTCTGAATGGTCCTTGTCCGTGAAAAGAAAGTCTAACACCTCTAGAAGTATTGTTTAGTTTTCAGCTCATCTTGGTTTCACACTAATTTGATTTTAAGATGTAGCATCTACCAAACCCTTGGTCGATTGACACACATTCCAAGCTAAGGCAACACCGTTGTTTCGATTGGGGTTGAGGGGTATATAGGTGCACAAGCAGTATAGTTGTTAGAGTCTTATTTTCATCTTTGGTGTTGCTTCACTGTCGGCAAGCCTGGACAGTACCATGGTGGATTCACATAGGAACACAAGCATGGCTCTGCTACGAGCGAGCCTAGTCAGTACCCCGGTGGAGTTACTTGCATCACCTCCCTGCGCAAGAAGTCTTTCTCTTCTTTTGCCTTATTCATTTTTCATTTTTCATTTTTGACTTTTCATTTTTTCATTTTTCACTGTGCATAGCACTTATTCATTTCAGAAGTGGAACATGGATCCCGACATATTGAGAGCATAAGAGGTTGTTCCAGTAGAGAAGTAGTTTATTATATCTCTGACGTGCCTGTTAAGGTTTTCCCCTTTACCTTGTCTACTTTGCTAAGCTGACAAGGGTTAACCTAAAAACAATCGACTAGAGAAGGTGACACTAGTTAGCACGCAAGCGTTGTGTTTACACCAAGGTTCACTTCAAACAGTACGTATTTTCCTTCGACGTATCATGGACTAAAAGTAACAAGCTCATCATATAGAGGAAAGATGATAGATAACTAAGTAGTGATATTTGTACAAGCTCTCGTGTACTTTACCCAACTTGCTTCTAGAGTCATACATGGTTTCATGCAAAACTAACCTATGAATGAAACAAGTGAACAAACTAACAATCAACAAAGCAAAGCAAGAGCACAACAAAAAATGAAAGCGAAGCAAGTAAAAAAGCAAGCAAGCAAACAAATAAGAAAAAAAAGCACATAAGCAAACAAGCATGAAAGCAAACACTACTCCTACTCCTACACTAACGGCACATGGGCCTGATCACATGAAGTGATACTTCCAATGAAGCCATCGATGCATTGGTAGAGCCATGTTGGTGAAGGCTTGGACCGCTAGCAACCCAGTTGTGCAAACCAGCAAGAAAGAAAGATATAACAATGAAGACAACCACACTTCGTGATTCAATGTGCCCACGGAACATAAGTGAGTGCATGTGCATGATGGCAATCCATAGACTTATCATGGTGTTTGTGACACTACGTGCAAGTTTGAAGCATAAGCACACTCTTTAATGTGACATGCAAGCAAATGAAAGAAACAAAGATAAATTGCATTGCGCATGAGTGCTTGCATTGTAAGACTCCTCCAATGCATGAGAAATGGGATCATGTAGTTCTAGTGGAGGAAGTAAGATCTGAGTGTTAGTTTGATTTTGAGTGCATATAGATGAGTGATGAGGAGCCTTGAGTGTTTGAACAATTTCCTAATAAGAAGAGAAACCAACCTCGGAACAGCAAGGGCTTGGCATAACAATCAACTCGGGCTAAAGTGCCTCGGCAGTTTGTGGGGATTCAACTTTGTTGACAAATGGATATTCGTAGACTAGTGGCTTAGATGGATTAACAACGAGTGAATCAACATCGAGATCGGATGATGAGGTGAAGAGATCACAACAACCAAGATCAGAAAATTTGGGATGTTGGTCAGCATCCTCATAGTTTGATGAATCACACAGAGGGGTAGATGAGGAGGAAGGATGTTCATCCTCTATGTTTCTGGAAAAAGAAGATGAAAGATCAAGTGGATTTCCAATGAATAATTGGCCCTCTCCACTGTTGGATGATGAGCTAACATATAGTGTGTCCTGCGAAAGATCAATAATGGGTGCATCCATGGATGAAGACACACATGCGAAATCATGGATGGTAGGTTCACCAACAATGTCAGGAAAGAACAGAGGGTTTCGACTTCATTAAAGAAACCAGAGCACTCCAACTACAATAACAACATATGCATGAAAATGTGCTGGCTCTTATTATATAAATAGGTGTAAGTCATAATCATACAATACATCCATGTAAACCTGGTAGTCCCAACATTGGAACGTTCCAGCCACATCCGCCTGCTCCTCCAAAGAGATGAACTAGCTTCATGCAGTGGAGAAGCCAAGGTGCATTACAATACTATCCACGCTTTATCCAAGATAGTATTATCAAAAACTTGTCTAACCAAAATCCTCTACAATGATTTATGAGGGACTATTTATAGTAAAAGGTGGGGTGACCCTTGACATTCCCCTTTGTGACAGTTAAAATACCCTCATGACTCTTCACCTACTCTATGACTATTACATCCAACCATTGACACTTGACTTACACTTGACATGACTCAACATTAGAGTGCACATGTACTCATGTGAGACAACATGGCTTGAGTAAGCCTTGCAAGACATCACTGACACTTGCTCCACTGTGATGAGACCAACTCTTTGACATGCTTGTGATGGTGAAGGTGGTGAGCTGATGCCAAGCTTGGTCATTCGTGATGGTGTGCATGCACCTCAAGGTGACATCTTGCTGAAGCGAACTCTTGCCTCCGTTGCAACGGGTGCATTGGTTCACTCCCTTCATCCAACTCGTCCGCTAACATGCGCATGGTCCTCTTGGGTATGTTTGAACTGACAACACATTGATGCATAGTGTCCATGCCGATATTCAAGTTTGTGCTAGTGGTTATGCACATCAACTTGCTGAAGTACATGTTCAACCCCAGTTGGGCTTGATTCTTGTCTTTGCTTGGTGAGTGTGTTGAATGGTTGGATTTCATGCATGTGCTCAACAACATGCATGCTTCTGAATCCCTTGCATGCGATTAACAACACTGCTCACCATATCTACTCTGTTTCAACTACTGGGATGGATCCTTAACTTGTACGGGCATATTTTCTTCCGTGAGTGCATGTTTCACCCACTGTTTCTCCTGTTCCTATTGCAAATCATTCGTATGTCTGTGTAGCTTCATGTTCTTCCTGAGTTGATATTTCAGCACATGCAACTCTTTCTTTGTTCCATCATCTGTCTTCACGTGATCTTCATGTCATGCCATCACTTCATAGATGGAGTCTCCAAAGTTGCTTTCATCATCAAAGGGCCTGCTTGAGCTTGCAACCTTGTTCTGCCTCTGTGTTGTCAAAAACCCTCCTCTTGCATTCGTTGCATTTGGTATGTTGTCTTCAACTGCTGTTCATGATGCTGCTCGCTGTGATGCTACTACTATCATATCTTGATGTCCTTCTCTATGAACAACTTGATGTCTTCGTGGGTAGGCAAGTCCATGGGCACTTGATCAACTGCATCCCCAAGTATGCTTTGAACGATGTCTTCATCTCTGCTCTCCTAGAAACCATTGTACTTGTACTGCTAAGAGGTAGATGAACACTTGGGATACCTTGAGACATGGAAACACTCATGGGAAGCAATCTATCAGTTGAAAACCAAAATGAACATGAGAACTTACTTGCAACATAACTAGGTGCATGATCATGAAGGTTGCAAAATTTCGGTTGGGAGGTCGAGAGACCGACTGCAAGACTGTACAAGACACAATATGGGTTGTTGGGAGACTGGCTGATTGTTGGAACTGTGTAATACACAGTCCAGTCTGGCTGCTGACTGCTAGGACTGCGCAAGGTGCAATTCTAGCTGGGAAGGGTTACTGGCCTAGGGACAGATTTCACAATTTCTTGGGCCAAGCAACCACCGTCCTCCAGAAATGTGCAAAATAGTCCTAGAGGCTAGTGCTGGGTAGGAATGCACAAATTTGGATAGGAAGGTGAGCCTTCCTTCCCTAGCTTGCGCAATGTAGCCTTGTTGAAGGCATAGTCTGGGCCAAGGTTGGCTTGACTCGCCGATGAGCAACTGAAAGCAACTAAGACAGTAAATGCATGGCGAAACTAAGTGATACTAGAAGTGATTGTCAGTACATGCAAAACATGAATTAAATATTCAACAAACAAATCAACATGCATGTGGGCGAGGTAGTTCGTTGGTTGGGCGAACATCCGTGAAAAACAATTTCATGCATGTGACAGTAGTGAGATAACAACAAAAGCTGAGTTAGGATAAGCTAGTATATATGTAAATGACAACAAGCATTCAAAGAAATCAAGAAAACAATACTCCCACAAGCGAAAACACAAAATGCGACAGAAATGTAGCACAAGGCATGGGAAGTGGTCTTACCCCAAAACAACTGAGTTGAATGTGTCGACTGCTCCTAGATGTGATGTGCGATGTTAGAGCTGCAAGGTTGATGTGAGGAATGAGCTCTATAGCCTCCGGTTGATGAGTTTTGATAACATCAAGGTTGTGATGCACATGCCACGAATCCAGGCAAAGCGACACTTGGTGGGAGGTTTCAGAATTTCTCTTTGCATGTAACTTCCAACTGCTAAACATAGATCCCTGAAACAAGGGATGCCTTTGCATGCTGCCTTAGGAGAAGCAGCCCATGCATGCAAGTCTGTTTTGCTTAGTCCCGGAGGGAACTGGTCAACTTAGCTACACATGCAAGGGACTGCTCGAATGCTAGAGAAGAAATGTGCATTTTTGGATGGGCGCTGGGCTGGTTGCCCAAGAGATTTGCGCAATTTCTGGGCTGGTTGCCCAAGAGATTTGCACAATTTCTGGGCTAAGAAGCTGACTGCTACCTAGATTTGCACAAATTCTGGGCTGAGTAGCCTTGCGGGGGAAATTTGTACAAATCTTGCTGGGAGTGTTGGCAAGCAAGATTGCGTAATGCTGGAGCCCAACAAGCTGCCAGAGAGGATTGTGCAATTTCTAGAGGGAAGGCTAGTTGCCCTCCAAAAATGTGCAATTTTCAAGGGGAAGCTACCCAGCTTGTAGGTGGACCAAGTCTGGGTGAACAAACTATGAGGGGAATGGATCAAGCTGTGATCGACAGGCTTCCTTTGTGCAAGAAAGACATTGAAGTTTGTGAACTTGACGAAGCAAGGCAAGCTACTGTGAAGGTTGGAAGGGAGGCTCCAAAACAAGGCTAAGGCAAAATTTTGGAGGGTGGTTTTAGCTGCTACAAAAAAATCATGTACCTACACCGTTTCACTAAATTAAGGTCACATAAAAAAATATGAATAAGAAATTGAAACGTTTTAGAGAGTTTTAAAATACCGATTCACCCCCCCTCTTAGTATTTTTCCCAACAATTGGTATCAGAGTAGGTCCTTCAGAAGAATCTTGATCATTTGAAGGATATTCGTCAAGATGAGTAGTCAAAAGGAGTATTTTTTATCAGGCCACCTTTATTTAATGGAACTAACTTTTCCTTTTGGAAAGTTAGGGTGAGAGCATACGTGCAGGCGCTAGGAGCTAAAGTATGGGAAATCGTTGAAAGTGGATATCAAAATCCCGCCTGTCATGCGGAAAGAGTTATTTTTGCAGACAAACCTAACCTCCCTAGGAGTCTAAGACTCTTTAGTGACAAACAAAACAAACAAGAGCAATCCTTCTCTAAACATACATTATTCTATGAGAAACAAAGTGTTGTTCGATCCTACCTCAAATCCAACGCTTGTTGTAGCAGTCCAGCCTTGCTGATCCAGATGAGCTCCTCCTTCACTTTAAGACCTGCATACACTAACAGTCAAACGATTCCATAACACCTGAATATTTCATAAAACAAAGCATATTCATCATATAGACCAAGGAGTACATGAAATAATTCATTAACAACAAATCATTGAGAAGAATGGACTTATTTGTATTAAGGAAACAAAAAATGAACCATTACAACCTAAGCCTTGGTGTTGTGCAAGCTCCTCCCAGGGTCCAACAAGAGATTTCCTCTACTTTGACAAGCTCACCCACTCCCAATATGGCAACAAGAAAGGATGGTAATCTCTCCTCACAAGTTTACAATGGAAGTCCTAATTCCAGCAGCATCTACCCTTTGGAATGTTCAGCTTTCAACCTCCCCTCCTCTGGCCCAATGCCTGTATTTATAGTGTTCTAGAGGAAGTTATTTGGTTCCAACATCAATGGGATACTCCCTCTTTTGGATGGGGTAGCTCCTCTGTTGATGGGATAAGTTCCTCTATCATAGGGATGCATGAACCATCTGGAGGCGCTCAATACACGTCAAACACTCTTCTAGAAGGCTCTAGAAGTGACCACAAGTAACTTTTTTAAAGATGAAACTCGCGCCTTTTGACCTTTACAGGGGTACGCACCCATCCTTTGGCTTACAGAGCGTACAAGTACGCAGGAACAGTGTGTTTGGAGTGCGTACACGCAGGCAAGGAAGAGAGAACCTGCGTACCCAGAGATAAACATGTTTTTAAGTGACTTTCTCTCTTGTTGAAGTTTGACATGAAGAGCAGAGGTATGAGGCTTGACAAGGAGGATAATATGACTATTGATGGAGCCATATTAACTGCAGATAGTCATGGTGACAAATTTCAGTGTAAAAGATTGCCCCTAAAGTACGAAGCCTGTAATAGATAAGGGTGTTAAATCATATAGGAAGGGTGAAGTACTTTATCATTTCGAGGATCATCTTGTGGAGAGCCCGGTCAGAACCTGCAATTTTCACCACAAAATACATGTATAAGATCATATAATTGCTGAGGTAGGCATTCCCATACTCAGATCAAAACTTTAACTATTGGACTAACTATTCTGGTACAAGAATGATTTCATAATACATCATAATTATAGACTCGTGTAGACACAGTATGGGCACAGCCATCTGTTTATGATGGTCTACAACATAATGAATACAAAACTCCTCGCAGCCTGGATGGTGGAAACTAGATCCAGGGTCTTCATTTCTGATCCCCGAATTGGTACGATTCTAGCCATGTGAATAAATGAGTCGATGTCGAACATGGTAGAAACCACTTGATTACCAGTCAATGATGTAAACTGTTAACAAGTGTGAGAGATACCACCAGTAATTTCAATGGTTCTCAAAGTACCCAGCACAATCCATGAGATGTGAATGAATGAGTCGATGTCGAACATTTCATGGAATCCTTCGATCGCAAGTCAATGATGAAAACTGACGTCGAAGGGGAGAAACCTGCCATTGATGCATGCAGACTCAAGGTATTGACGATTTCTAAGTCAACTCTCTAGATAATGTGCTGATGTCGATAGAAAACGACCCGTCGCAGGCAAGCCCACAACACGAAACCATAGTTCAAGTTGAAGAAATGTTGCTGCAAGGACTGACTCAATGATGACATAATGAATGATAGGTATTTTGCGGTTGAATGTTTTGTTTCAGACCTCTTGAACACATAACGACACAACAGATGGTTTGGTGATGAATGACTCAAAGTCGACTCCCATAACCCGGCTACAAAAGGCTGTCAATGATTTGGTCAACTGTGAGGCAAGGGATTTCCCAACCCAAGCGAATGAATAAGTGTCGTGTTCAAGAGTGGTAGTAATGTTTTATTTCTGAGACAAAAGGATATCAAATAGGCTCATTCTTCTCATTTTTCCCCCACCATTTCTGGCAAGTACCTCTTTATTTTTTACAAGCTTGAGGAGGATAACATATGCTTGTTTGTAAGCTCATCCTTCGGATGAGTCCAACTTAGTTTTTGATGCGAACCCTAAGAAGGAGGGGTCCGTTCCTGTTTGTAATAGAACAGGTCCTTTACTGTGAAATTTTAACGAGTCCAGTATAGGAGAAACTCGGCGCTTTTCATATTTAGAGAGTCTGAAAAACTTAGAAGACTCCAGATTGAACTTTTTCGTAAAGTTGTGTCTCCTAAGCCCGAAAAAGTATAAAATAGTACCTAGGAGAACCGCTTGATCTTGCGACCAAGGATATTTTCATAGTTAGTGTCTTTGACCTGAAAAGTAAAAAGCGATCAAGGACACGTCATTTTATTTCCAGTATCGAATTTGAAGTGAAAAAAATCCGGCAATCTTTTCCTGTTTTTTCGGTCAGAAAAGGGTTGTAAGGGGACCGTCTTTTAATTCCGTTTTAACGAGTGCAAAAGAAACACTCGGCAATCTTTTCATGTTTTAGGA